>QEWY01001008.1:6972-81165 GCA_006503575.1 Baylisascaris schroederi | reverse complement strand
ATATATATATATATATGCCCGCTACACTTTTCTTCATTTCTAGATGTGTTATAAGTAAGTAGGTAAGTATGACTCAATTGAATGTCAAATAGTGATCATAAAATAGTATGCATAAGGCAGTACAACTCGATTAACAATCAATTCGGTGATGCCAAATTTATATAAATAATCTATGAGTGTCTGATAAAATTGAAACTGAAAACGGCTATACGATCGCATTGATGACGTATCAGTTGTCCCCTCGGTGAATGAATCAACGGCTGCCTGCAATTTAAAATACTTCATAACACCATGGTATAAGACATTAGTAGAAATAATATGCCATCGAGTTAGGCCTATATTCTCACTCCCCTCTAACTTGATCGGGAAAACAAACATTTAAGTTCCAGTGATTCTTCAACATTGATCACTCTCGATAAAAACTAATGGTTTTCATCCGTGTAAAACTTGGCCGCACATTGTGTTAAACCTAATTATATTAAACTTAAGAGCATATATCCTCACTATTCTATTTTTCACGGCATCATCAAGCACTAAACATCCATCGGAAATGGATAATCCGGGTATACTGATTGAAAAATTTACCGATACTGCGGATGCGTTACATGTTTGCTTATCATCGTTGAGGAAATAGAAGCCAAGCTGTCGCATTGTGGCAAGTTTACCGCCATGTTTGGCTTCACCGTCAATCTGCAAAAGGTAGGGCACCGCCGAAGGTTTCCTCGATATATTCATGAGCCAAATCCAAGCTGCCACTTTCCTGAAAACGTTCAGAAGAACTTAAAGCGTATATCATATTATCTCTGATAAAACCTCAAAAAATTAAAAAATTCCCTCCACCGTTTTCAAGGGAATTCTATGAAAAGCGGAATTATTTTTATTTCCGAAGCGTCAACAAATTGTGGAATTATGTTCGAAATGTACTAAATAAGTTTAAAACATTTTCTTCATTTCCATGATGAACAAGAGGTAGATTTGAACTGAAGATGTTATTGGGGCGCCCATACCATATTTGTCCTTCAAATTAAAGATGAGACAGAGGGAACGTGAAGGTAGAGGGCTATGAGAGAAAGCAAGACGAGTTATTTGAAGGAGAGCTTTATTGAAGAATGACAACTAAGCGTTGAATATATTCCATTTACAGAAATGTTTTACGTTGATCGAATTTTTATTATATATCTTCTAAGGCTTAACTATTTTCACAAAATTCTGTGATTTCTATATTTTAAGCTTCACTCTAAAAACAAACAAAAAAAAATATCAATGAAATTCATTGCATATTATGCAAATTTAATTATGCTAACGAGTAACGGTTGTTTATTAGATAGTAAAAAAAATTCATCCCTTGTGAGGCATATATCAAGAAGCATTCTCTACTTCTTTCTTAAGAAACTTTGCATGGAAACGAATGAACACTTATGCTGCTGAGTTGTGGTATTCGAAAATTAGCGAACGAATTTCAGGAAGATACAGAGGACGCTATACCGAAATATTGATGCCATATTTCAATTTTCTAATCGTATATTTGGCCATTTTAGGTGATCTTCTAAATCGTCTCATCGCTATCGCTAGGGCTTACTTCAGCGATAATTGCAAGTAAGATAAGACTTAAAAAATTATTCGCGACTGACATTTAATAGATGACTCACCGAAAACTAAACAATTCACAACGAGTAATCGCAAGATTAGCACACAGCGCAGTCATATACACGTTGTCTGGTACGTAGTGCCATTCGAGATCGGCTGACAGCTGATCGAAAAATGCTCGAGATCCACATGTTGGCTTCACCAAATAGTTTCCACCTTTAAATGGTATGACTTCACTTCAAACAAAGCTCTCACACTTGCAACCCAACTCTCCCTCCTCCCATCCTCAAGCCGTCTTTACCTGCAACCTATCGTCGGCACCACCCGAATGAGCAATGTATCATGAATCTTATGCATATTGCCTGCACCTGTGGAAATAACTTCTGTCTAGGTGGTTGTTTTATGAGAGTGAAAAAAAAACGATGAAAACATAAATCATGATTCTGGGCGATTTTTGGATGGTTGTTATTCATCTTCAAACAGTCCTGTTTATTCACAATTCATGACGTTACCTTTGTTAAGGCACTGCAAAAGATTGATAACATCTGGGGCCTAATAACTTTTGAGGAAAATATTGTATTTAAAGAAGAATAATCTATGCTGAAAACCAATGCCTAGTTCTAAATATTAATACGGTGCCATCGCAGGTCCACCAAAATAGTATTCGTGATGGTAGCCATTTCGTGAACTGCCGAGATGTAAATGAAATAATCTTACTTATTACTGCTAAAGAATTTCCATCAGCAATAACATCCCAGCATAGAAGAATTGTAGCTAACAAAGGATTCAAAGAAGCACTCTAATGAACGCCTAGAAATTTCAACAAAAATAAGTAGAAACAATAACAGATGGAATAACGAATGCCAATTCAATAAATATACCTGCAATTAGCGGTGAGATACTATCGGATGCTTTATCGAAAACTAAATCGGCTTCTTTTTGTGCATCACTTAGTCGTACTTCCAAAACGCTTTTGCGCCAGAATGTATCCTGAAATATTATCGTCCCTCTTTCGTAGTTTCGCTTACACGAGTAGACAATTTCCTACGTAGCAAATAACATAATAAACATAAATGGAAATCAAATCATATTTTAAACAATCTGAGAGTTTCCCAAGAAAGATTATTCAAAGAGTTCTCATCGTATAAATGTGTTGCCATCTTACCGATGGTCAAAAATAGCCCAAATTTTTTGTAAAATCAATGCGAATTTTTGCACTACTAAAATGCTGAGATTTTGAATTTTGGGAATCAACATGAAATCTAGGCCAAAATTTGAATGGTTTTCAAAAATGTGCTATTGTTCAAAACCATCTCATCTACGAGAGAAACTCTACGAAGAGATGAAAGCAACAACATGACCTGCAACGAAACAATGCCTTAAGATGTAGGGGTTCTTATGAAATGCCTACTGTAATGGAAGAGACCCTAAGTTTCAATGACTTGCTTTGAGTCTTTCTCATTCGGAAGATTCTTGATAATATTTTACCATTTACCTGTTGAATGAGGAGCTATAACTTACTTGTTGTATCATCCAAAATGGCTTATTAAAATTTATGAAGGCACGGGCGAGATTCGATCGAAACAACAAGTATAGTTGGTAATATCCATCTGCATAATTGAAAGGTCTCTGAAAGGGGAGCCAATATTGGATTTATTTCATCCACCCGATGGTTAAATTGTCGGCACAATTGCAAAGAAGCTGAGTGCGCTCGCTACAAACCTCGAACGGGGCCGCGCTCATACCCGCACAAACATACGCAAGCTACCGTACCCCTAACTTCGCGCTTAACGTTCAAGCAGTGAGTCACAGAAAAGCATATGCTCGAAATTGAAACTTGCAGTTTTTTATTCAGCAGCATGAGGACACCAATTAGTGAGGCTATGCAAGAAATGACCCCCTTTTCTACGAACCCGTGCTTGATTGCAGAGAAGCCAGGAACCTTCAGAAAACCGACTTCCAGTGCACCAATAAGCCGCCTTTTTGCACTGCCTCATCGATTGATGTCCTTGTGCTGCCAAACAAAAAAAAATTTCTGTTGTGAGTATATGCTTTTCTGTGGTTCACTATTTGAACGTTAAGCGCGAAGTTGGGGTACAGTAGCCTTACGGTGCGGGCATGAGCGCCGCCTCGTTCGAGGTTCGCAGCGAGTGCGCCCAGCTTCTCTGCAATTTGCCAAACTTTCTGATAGAAAGATCAATTCATTCAAATTTTAGTACATTTTTTCGATGACTGATTTAAATATTCATATAAAAGTAAATCCGTCATTGATACAATAAAAATGAAAAAAATCCTCATAGTTTTTTCAAAATTTTCCCGAGAATTTTATCATCGCAACTCATTTCATCGCATCATTCTCAAAAAAAGTATTATTTTCTGCGCCGAAATTTCGAGTTTCTAACATCCTCTATCATAGGTGTCATCCTCTATATAACTCGAAATCAAGTACGCAAACTAATTCATGTAATAATTAAACGCGAAGCAATTGCAGATGGGTAGATTATATAATGATGTATCATAAACATGCTATCATTTTTCATGTTCTACAAGGTTGTAGTTTCCTCGTATCTAACATTGGAAGTTTATTAGCTGTGAGGCTTAACTAAGATGACTGAATTTGATATTACCATAAAATATACTTCAAAATGCTTGTGCTATTGCAAATTTCAAGGAATGTATATTTCGTGAGTTTTCAATTCGGCTCTTATGCATAGGACACTTCTATTTTAAATTTATTTGGGCGCTTGTTCACGTATCTCTTAGTCTGAATTAATTGCTGCGATCGAACATACAAATTGAAATGTTTGAAGCATGGAAAACTTTTTCCATAGCATTCCTCATTCCAAGAATTGTAAAAGCTAAAGATCTTTTAAAAGGATATAAAAGTGAATCAAATCGTTGAAGAGTACCTGCAAGCAAGGTATATTCCAGTAGAAGCGAGCCATTTTTGGCCACAAGAGGCCAATGGTATCGTACGATTCATGGTCCAATGCGATGGCAAGACCTCGCTCATGCACACCTCAAAATAAGCGCACTTTAGAGAAGTTAATAACTGCGACACTTTCAGAAATATTTTGAGAGAAAAATAGTATTTTTAGTAGGTTTCATAAGAGGATATCTTGGTCAAATAATCCGCATATAATTATCCATATAGTAATATTCGCAATTGCTATTTTTCTTAATTCTTAGAAATATTAGAAAACTCGCTAAGCGTTCAACTTAGAAACACTTTTTTTTTGAATCGCAAGTGCCATATTTTGTGATATAAATAACTCCAATATATCAATGTTTTTAATAGTGTTATTAAACTAAAAATCACCTTTCATATTCTCTGTATTACATAACCAATTCAATGTCATATTTAAAGCATACTGATTGAAAATCAAAACAAGTGTCGGTTCAATGCTCGACATAGAGCGGATAACCTCCACAAATTTGTCATCCGATAACTGAAAATAGTTTATAACAGCTAATCAGTAAATCTCAATGATGTAAGACTTAGCGTAAGACTTGACAAATACATTCCTTAATTTGAAAAATTCATTATTCACCTATCATACGCTAATGGAAACCACTTAAACAAAAAAAAAAGAAAAAAGACTCAGGACACCAGTTCAATTATCATAAATCAAGTCATTCGTGTACGCTTCAGTTTTTGTTGGTTCTTTCTGCGTTACGTAACACAAAAATTCGAAGTTCTTTGCTGACTCGGTATTTAAAAAAAGTCGGGATTCAGGTGAATTTCTCAGCTATCTTCCTATGCCAATAGTTTCAAATCTTCAATTTCAATTCAACTTCAGCAATAAATTTTTACTATCTACTTTTTGCGTAAATTTCAGCCTAAAAGTTTGATAATTATAACTTACAATTTTCTCTGTAAGAACTTGTTGGTGGCATGAGGCAACAATCCTCATTGCATTATGAGCAATCCATAATTTGCGCAGAATAAGAATAGCTAATGTTAGCGCAATTAACGGGAATGGTCGTATCTTACCAATGCTCCATTCCATCTCTGAAACCAAAATTAATAACCATCTGCATTTTTGCACTTCTAACGCAAACAGGACTTTCGATTTCTAACGCAGCCGCTGTATCGTTTTCAGTTGGTTTGCAAGGCATGCTCACTGAACAACGTTCTATGCGCCTTAAGTACACAGCAGTGGGGGTTTCAAATAGCCTTCCAGAAATCCTCGTATAGGCTAGTAATTTGACCGTTTTACACTGTGCATATCATAATCTAAAACGCTTCAATCTGCACTCCATTGTCGTCTAATCAGTAACGTTCCCATCGGCAACACAGTGGTGCGCGATACTACTTTTCGAAAACGACTTGCTAATCTATTGCAGTTGTGTGTGAATACGGCACGGCGCCATAGCACATATCATCTAAAAACGTTCTCATAACAAGACCCGCTTTGTCCCAGACTCCGCATGGACTCCAACGGAGCTAAGACTTTATGTCCACCTAATTTTGACGGCAAGATCCATACAACATTTTTGCATTTTACCAATCACCGACGCAATGCTCCAAATGAAATGCGCGATGGACCCCATGTAGCCAAAAAATTAAAGTGCTTGCGTTATTAAAATTATAGTTCAAATCGCACGGAACAGGCTGCAGTATTCCGCTTATGAAGCTTGGCTGTTAAACATTGCTACTGCTTCAATGACACAAGGACAATTCCGCCGTACTCTTTTCACTCTGACTTCACACTAAAAACTATTAAGTAAAACGCAATCTCTGGCAGTTTGTCGATTCCCTGGTCACATATTTAGATGAGAACGGTCATCGAAGTAACTTTTTCCCATATTAAGAATGGTAGGTCCAATTTCAGGACGATTGCAAAGCAACAAACACAGCGCAGCGCGCAAAATATTGATTTTTTGTAGAATTCGATGGCTTGACTCCCTGGTTCTCCAATGACTAGCATGGTCTTTGCACTGAATCACGAAAAATATGAGCCTTCAACAATCCGTCCAAAACTCAACTGATCTAGATAAAGTTCCCATGCTAGTATTCACCGCGAAGATGGCTTCTAGATGTTCATTTGCAGCAAAACCATTTGAATCTTAGTCGTAGCTACTGTACGAAACCAGCATTCAAACGTCATCATATGCAATACAGCAACCTTTAAAACAATTGCAAATNACTTCATCGGGTAAGTAAATATTCAAATTTTCGTGATTCTTCGACAATAATCACCCTCTTCAAAAATTGTCAGCCTTCATCAGTTTAAACCTGGTTGCATATATGCTAAATTCGACTGTCTCAAACTTAAGCATATATCCTCAATATTCTCCCTTATACGGCATCATCAACCATTGAATATCGATCGGAAATGTAAGTTGCAAGCATACTGATTGAAGGATTTACCGATACTGCAGATGCGTTGCATGTGAGTTTATCGTCATTGAGGAAATAGAAACCAAGTCGTCGCATTGTATTCAGTTTACCACCCAGTTTGACTTCACCGTCGCAGTGCAGGAGATAGGGCACCGTTGAAGGTTTTTCCGCTGGGTTCATCAGCCAAAACCAAGATGCAACTTTCCTGAAAATTTTCATAAAAACCTAGTGGGTAT
Source organism: Baylisascaris schroederi (assembly GCA_006503575.1). Taxonomy (NCBI): domain Eukaryota; kingdom Metazoa; phylum Nematoda; class Chromadorea; order Rhabditida; family Ascarididae; genus Baylisascaris; species Baylisascaris schroederi. The sequence continues at coordinate 73,998 of QEWY01001008.1, read as the reverse complement.
ATCATGTTATGTCGAATAAAACCTCACAAAACCGAAAATTTCCTCCTACCTCCTCAAGGGGATTGCGTAGAAGGGGGAGTTATTTCACACTTATGACGAAGTGTGTAATCATGGTCGAAGTGTGTGGAATAATTTTAAAGCATTTCCTGGAGTTTCATGACGAAGGAGGAATAAACTGCATCTGAAGGTTTTTATTGAGGCGCACATCATATTTACTCCCCAAGTTGGGAATGAAAAGCAGGAAGGTGGAGGTCGGATTTGGGAATGAGGGAGAGACGAGTTATTCGGGGTTAAGGTTTTATGAAGGATGACTATAAAGCAATGAATATGTTGAATTTGCAGAATTACTTCACGTCAATCGAATTTTTTATTATATATCTTCTAAAGCTTAATTATATTCATAAAGTTCTGTGATTTCTATATTTTAAGTCTGAGTCTAAAAACAAACAAAAAGAGCAATAATGAGATTCATCGCGTACTATGTAAATTCAATTACGCAAATGAGCAATGATTACCTATTACATATTCAAGAATCAGTCCATTTTATGGTATATTTCAGGAAGCACTTTCTACTTCTTTCTTAAGAAACTTTCTATCTTTGCAGGGAGATGCACAAATGAACGACCACTTATGCTGCAGCTTTATAGTACTCGAAAATTATGGAACGAATCCCAAGAAGATAGCAAGGATATTATATCCAAATAGTGATACCATTTGTCAATTTTTTAATCATACATATAGCCATTTTTGGCGATCGTATAAATCGTCTTATTGCTCTAGTTGGATCCTATCCTGAAGAAATAAAATCAGTGATAGGTCAATATATCACATTTTGATGATTCTAAACAAGATGTGACTTCTAAATTATTCACGACTAATAAATTTAATAAATGACTTACTGAAAACTAAACAGTTCGCAACGAGTGATCGCGAGATTGGCACACAGCGCAGTCATATACGTATTGATTGGTACGTAATGCCATTCCAGGTCGGCTGACAGTTGGTCGAAAAATGCTCGAGATCCACATGTAGGCTTCACCAAATAGTTTCCACCTTTAAATGGCATGACTTCACGTGAATTAATGCCCTCATCCTTACAGCCATTTACCCTCCTCGTTACCCACCTTCAAACCGCCTACAACTTTAACTCATCATCGATACCATTCGTATGAGCAGTAATCTTTTACGTTCACAGCCTCCACCTGTGGAAATCACTTCCCTCTAGATGATTGTTTAGTGAGAGTGAAAAAACCCATGAAAACATAAGCCACGATTTTCAGTGATTTTGAATAGTCCTACTTATTATCTTCAGGAAGTCCTATTTATTCACAATTCATGATGTTATCTTTGTTAAGGCAGTGCAAAAGATTGAGAACATCAGGGATCCAATAACTTCTGAGGAAAATATTGTATTTAATGAAGAACAGTCCATGCTGAAAGGATTAATGCGAAGCCATTCCAGGTCTACCAAAATAGTATTCGTAAAGATAGCCATCTCGTGAACTGCCGAGAAGTAAGTGAAATAATTATAACTAAAGAATTTCGATCAACACAAAGACACCAGCCTGGAAGAGTTATAGCTAACGAACAACTCTAAGTAAAACTCTAATAAAAGCATAGAAACCTCAATGGTAATAAATATAAATAAATAGCAAAGATGGCACACCGAATGCAAATTCAGTAAGCATACCTGTAATTACTCCTGGCATGCTATCGGATATTTTATCGAAAACTAAATCGGCCTCCTTTTGTGCATCGCTTAATGGCATTTCAAAAATGCTTTTGCGCCAGAATGTGTCCTGAAATAGCATTGTTTGTCTTTTGTAGTTTCGCTTGCATGAGAAGACAATTCCGTATGTTGCAAATAAAGAAATGGACATAAACAAAAACGAAATCATAAGTTAACCAAACGAACTTACTCTAAAAATCTTTCAAAAAGATTCATTCAAAGAAGTTTTATCGTATATACGTTTTGCAATCTAAAAAAATATTTTCATAAAATGAATGCAAATTTTTTCTACTATAAAAATGCTTACAAATTCAGAATTTGGTTAGTCAACATAAAATTTTGCATAATGGGTCTCCTTTGAAGGTTTTCCAAATTATGCAAATGTTTAGCATCAACTCGCATATGAGAGAAACTCTACGAATAAAGTGACAGGATGAATGCACTAATAATGACCTAATGACCTAAACGAATAATTACCTTAAGACATATGCATTCTAATAAAACGCCTAGTGCAACGGAGGAATCATTGAATTTGAATGGCCTGCTATGAGTGTTTCTCATTCAGAAGATTCTAATCAATGTTATATCATCTACCTATTGAATAAGCAAGCATCACCTACCTGATGCAACATCCAAAATGGTTTATTAAAATTCAGGAAAGCACGAGCGAGGTTCGTCCGAAACAAGTACAATAGTTGATAAGGTCCTTCTCCGTAATTGAAAGGTCTCTGTAACAAATATTTTTTAACAAATTTATTCCCCAAATAATTTCTTTACATAATATTGAAGTTAATAATAGTTTTTTCATCTACCCAATAATAACTGAACTCTCCAACAAAGAAGTAGATTCACTCAAGTGTTAATATATTTTTTCAAGTACAGATTGAACTATTTGTTGCATTCGATGCAACCAGTGCATTGCAAGTTTAGCAAAAAAAAAACGGCAAAGGTGACACAAACTCGGCTATTCAAAATCGAAAATCGAACGCAACTGCACTCTGACAGATCGTCATACGCCAATATGGAGGACGACGACTATTCAGATCAAACGTGGACGCTAATAGTTTTCGAGCGTCACTAATGAAAACACAGACTATCGATCATGTGATAAAATTTGCTATATATTGGGATGTGGAATAGGAACCTCATTCTTTTTCATTCTTATTCTCGTACTTCAACCTTTTTCTCGATTCTATTGACAGTACATTTTTGATCGCCTCGCAGTACTCCTTTTCAGTTTCACCCATCAGCGTAATTTTAGCTCCCTGCTTCCCACCAACGCCAAGTCCCATTCGTTAGGACACCTTTCATATTAAAAATAATTGCTTCGTTGATATTATAAGATGAACAAATTCCTCGAAGTTTTTTTTGGAAAATTTTTTTCACGAATTTCATTAATGCACCTCATGTTATCGCATTACACTCGAAAACTCTTATTTTTGCTCTAAAATGTCGAGGTTCAAACATTCACTATCCAAGGTATATAACTCGAAATAAAATATGCAAGCTAATTCGTGCAGTAATTTGGCGCCGAACAATTGCTTACGTGTGAGGAAATAAACGATGTATTATAAACACACTATCATTTGTTTTGTTCTACAGGTTTCCCGTATCAAACGTACTAACATTGGAGAGGTAACTATCATGAAACCTAACTGAGTTTGCATGTTACCTTTAAATTTCCTCAAGAAACCTTAAAATGCTGCCACTTTGAAAAAATTTTAGGCAATGTATATTTCGGGTTTCCCAATTCGGGTCTTATGCGTAGGACGCCTCTCTTCCAAATTTGGTTGAGCCCTTATTCACGCAACTCCTAAATGGAAGGAGTTGTTGTGATCAGACATATAAATTGGAATCTTTATAGTCTCGGAAATTTTTCCATAACATTCCTGAAGTAAAGAAAATTTAAAGATCTTTTCAAATGATAAAAAAATCAAGAAAGTCTTTGAAGGATACCTGCAAGCAAGGTACATCCCAATAGAAGCGAGCCATTTTTGGCCATAAACGTCCAATTGTATCGTGTGATTCACGGTCCAATGCAACCGCAAGACTACGCTCATGGACACCTCGAAATAAGCAATTTCAGAGAAGTCAAATACAGTGATGCCCTCAGAGACATTCTTCGACCAAAACAGTATCTTTAGAAGTTTTCGCTAGAGGATATATTGGCCAAATTAATCGCATATAATTATCCCTTTAATATAATTTGCAATAGCAACTTTTCATAACTATGAAATATTGGAAGACTTATGGAGCATTTGACTAGAAAATAGACTTTTTTAAGTCGCAATTCCCGTAACTTGTGGTATAAAGATCCAACACAACAATATTTCTAGTAGTGTTATTAAACTAAAAATAACCTTTCATATTCTCTGTATTACACAACCAGTTCAGTGTCATATTTAAGGCATATTTGTTGAACATAAAAACAAGCGCCGGTTCAGTGCTCGACATAGAGCGAATCACCTCCAAAAACGTCTCATCCGATATCTACAAATAGTATATAATATCTTATTGTCTTATCAACAATATAAAAATGCAGCACTCAAATTGCTACTTGCAGTCAATTCAAAAATGGATCAATATCGATGCTATTCGACCTCGGAGTCGAACTCCGCAATTGGCTCATTTGTATATTCAACTAGTGGTCGCTCGATTGTGCACTATAATTCGGCATTTGGCGAGAAATTAGTGCTCAAATAATTTAGTTCTATTTCTTCAAATAATTTAGTTTTATCTCTTCAAACAATCTCTCATTCACCCTAAAGCACTAAGCGTACGTAAAAACGTATGTTGATGTAAGTACTACATAAGTNTGGCAGTTTGCCCATTCCTGGTCACATATTTTAGATGAGAACGGTCATCGAAGGAAATTTTTCCCCATATTAAGAAGGGTAGGTCCAATTTGTGCCTCAAAGAAGTAAACCTATTATGCAGATTGCATCGCATTCACCACTTTATGGATCAGGACGATTGCAAAGCAACAAACACAGCGCAGCGCGCAAAATATTGATTTTTTGTAGAATTCGATGGCTTGACTCCCTGGTTCTACAATGACTAGCATGGTCTTTGCACTGAATCACGAAAAATGTGAGCCTTCAACAATCCGTCCAAAACTCAACTGATCTAGATAAAGTTCCCATGCTAGTATTCACCGCGAAGATGGCTTCTAGATGTTCACTTGCAGCAAAACCATTTGAATCTTAGTCATAGCTACTGTACGAAACCAGCATTCAAACGTTATCATACGCAATACAGCAACCTTTAAAACAATTGCAAATCCACCGCAATTCTATGTGAATACAATAAAACGAACTAGCACCAACAGCCAAAAACCATCCACCGCAACTCTATATGAGTGCAATAAAACGAAGTGACATGAATAGACGAAAACTATCTCAAAGATAATGTCCACACTACCCTAAGGCAATCTTTCTTTCAGTGTTCTTCGAGTGCTCAGTGATCGATTAATTGTTCAACCAGTGTTTATCTTATAAGCAAAATTGATCTCGCCTTTATCGATGCTATATAGGCCTCCTTTTTCCCGCCTGGGGATAGTTACTTAGCATAAAGAAATTCGAAACCGCAGATTACACGCCCAAACCTAATGATCTACACAAATGATCAAAATACTAACTGATCGAACGCACAGATGTTTTATACCGTTTGAAACCAGTTCTCCGATGAAAAATTAATGAATCGCTGAACTTTTTTGATCGCCTTACACAACTTGAATTTTTATTTGTTAGCAACAGTTTTAGTACTTGTCTTTCCACTTCGGTAAACCAAATCCGGGTAATTATACCTTTATGCCAAATATTTAATCTAAATATCTATTTGATCAGTTGCACACGCAAACAAACTGATGAAAGAAATCAACGATCTAAACGTATTTCGCAATAATACATTCAACTGGCTGATATTCGTTCACTTCATATATTTCAGTATAACACTTTTGAACTGCTGATCGAGGAATGGCACTAAATAAGAAAACATTGAAGAAAATCTCTACTCTTATAATACGATCATGCTTTAGTAACGTTTGGTAATAGAACTCCTCAAGTAACAATCAACGAGACGTGAGGATGTTGCAACACCCCCAACTGTCCCTTTCACTAACCAAAAATAATTTTTCAAGTCTCCTCCTCTCAACCATTCCTTCGATCAGTGTTCCCCTCTCTCAATAAAGTGAATATGGAGTGCTTGAATATCAAGGTAACATCGAAAATACATTAATAACCATCTGTCAATAACAATCATTTATAAATTACATACTACCAATTCAACTGCGACATCCCAATAACAATCAATCAAAATGTCGATAATCAATTCTAATGACACCAAAAAATGCATCCTGGAAGGGCATCTTGAGCATTTCAAAGGCAAAGTTTTCAAAAAGAAAAACCACATTTTCAAATTTTTTCTACTGGAAGGATTCTTTTTCCACAACAAGAATAAAACACCTGTAGATTCAATGAGTTCTAAATTTATATTCACTATTCAATGCTGGCAATCATTAAAAAAACTCTAGTATACTAAACTACTATTATTTATTATTGATCATAATCACACTTGGTCAGTTAAGCTTATTGCATGCATAATTATTGCGATAAGTTAAATATATTTGTTAGTCGAAAAATATGAATTAACTACTTCAACTTCGTTCCAATAACTATTTGAGATTCGAATACATTCGTTGAATTTGTGCGTCGAAATATCGTTTCAAATTTGGTCGTTTATTCTTCAATGTTGGTGTTAAGAGGTCATTCTCCATCGTAAAACGCTCCGATGTTATGTAGATATCTTTGACCTAAATTCAAAAAAATAAAACATTCAGACGTATCATAAATATGATATCAAGTATTACTGCATTGTATTGAGTATCAAGAAAACGCTTACAAAACCTTTCCTAATATATCAAAATAAATCTACGATTCACTGCAGATTCCTCATCAAGACAACGTTAAATATCTTTGGGATGAGGTTGAAAATTTATGTAAAATAATCAAGTTTTCGAGCAGTAGCAATACTACTTCAAAGTCAATGTGCTTTTTACCAATATCACTTGTTGACGTTGCATAATTATTGGCTAAAATCAAAAGCCTTGAAAAGATTGCCTAAGTATGTGAATGAAACGTTAGAAAGTAAAAAATGAGTTCGAATCATTATTAGTATAGGTGTAAAACTTGTAAAAGATTTTCCATAATCAGTCAATTAGATATGCAAAAATATAATAGAAACTTCAAGTGCTTAAACATCTTACAAAGGTTTTAGAAAATATATCGACGACAAGTTATGATTATTTGAAATGTCGGAACTTCTTTGCATGTCTTTCTTATTTATTGGGAGAACTACCTTCTTTTTCTACTTGATATTCCTATTCGCCTATCCCTTCCTCTCCTCCCCTTGATGGTGAAGCATAGAATATTTCATTGCGTAGGTGAATGTACCTGCTCAAAAGAGTGCAATCCTTGTTTCTTTCCAACTTCGATGACATCATCGAATATCAATTGTTTTACTGCTCGATTGCGGCATAAATCATCAAACGTCGCACCATCGAGATCTTGTCGACTTGAGGTCAACTTTTGCAGTTCCTAAAGATAGCTGTGGTAGTAGAAAGGGATGAAACTATCACCTTATAAAGACATCAAAAAGGTATCAAAAAATTCAACCATATTACTTGTTTTAATTGAAACAAGCCTAAAGTTGCATTATTCCTATCCCTTATGTATATATGAAACGATACCTTCAACTGTCCTATCCACTCATACAAAAAAAACACACACAAAACTGCTTTCAATACCTAATCATATATAATTCCAATACCTTCTTTCAAGAGTTTGTTAGGTATGGTTAATTCAATCATTAATTCTAAACAAAACTCACAATCGCCAATCAACAACCTCCGGATGTATTATAATTGCTTACCTCTTCATCAGGTACAACAATACCCACTAGACAAGTTTTCAAACTTTCGCCATAGACAAACGATTGCGCCACATAAGGTGAATGTGCGTATGCGTTCTCGATTTTTTCAGGTGCTATATATTCTCCCTAAATGAATCCGCTATATTAATAAGTTTCATTTTTTAGAGGTAACAATATTCCTTTTCATTAAGAGGTGATTGTATTTCGAAAATATTTGCTTAGTATTTATTTCATAATCCACTAAAGTATTCTCTTGCATATATCGCTAAATAATTCAGATTTATTAAAGCAAATATTAAACCATAGTTTCACTTGCCAAAAATTGATTTCATTAGAAGATAGAAGGGATTATAATAAAATTACAACTGCACAGACAAATCTAAATCATAAATTGTTTTAGTTGGTTGTGTTTTAGGGGGGGGGGGGGGGGGTGGTTAATCACCACAGAAACAATCGAATATTCAACTGAAAAAAAACATTCAATCACGCTGAAAATGCTTGTTAAATCCACAGCATACCTGTTGAAGTTTGAAAATATGCTTTTTGCGATCGATAATTTTGAGAGTCCCGTTTTCAGTCCAACGTCCAATATCACCCGAATGTAGCCAACCATTTTCATCGAATGTTTCTTTCGTTGCTTCCTCATTTTTATAATAACCTTTGAAAACATTATTGCCACGTATGCATATCTCTCCAACCTGAAATTTTGTCTGTTTAATTTCATTGACAGGCACCATGGAAAACAAAAATGTGTTATGCGATTTGATAGTCACGAGTATTGAAGGCTTAAGAAATATCTTAATTTTTTCTCCTCTTTTCTTCACCGCATTCATTCGTTATCTTCTTAGAGCAATAAGATGAGAGTTTTTTAGCCGTTGTCGTTTTTATATATTACTGCCGAATGACAACTAACCTGGTCCTTAGCATAATAGTTGAGTTCAGGCACATCGACAAGCTTGATTGCGTTGCAAACGATCGGGATGCCTACATGACCAGACTCATAATCGGCCTCTACACCACTTGTGCATGCGGCAACACATTCCGTTTGACCTGAAATTAGAAATTCACATAAATCCTTCGAGTTCAACCTTCAATCATTCCTTACAGCCATATCCTGTCGATCAGGATGAGTAAGAACTAAACACAAGAAGGCGCGATCATATAGCACTGGGACATTTGCGCCGCAGAGATCGCACATTTGTCGTGCCCCATCAACTGCTCTGTGCGTAAATTTCGTGCATGTAACTATCCTAGCAAATCTCAAAATGTATTTCAATCATATTCATCTTTAAGAAAGAAACACAATCGCAAGAAATTATGAAAAACGCATAATCAAGGAAAAAAGTAAATAAAAATTTCGATGCCACTTATGAAGCTCATTGGGGATTTGAACTTCTTTTTATTTCCCAAAGGGTATATGCATCAATTTCGGCAGATAAACTTCCTTATAACTAAATTCAATTTCTTACACGACTCTAAAGCTAATATAGCCGTAGATTGATGTTTCTTTGAAAGAGTGATGTGGTAAATCATGAATATTGCTTTTCGATAACTTGTAAAATTACTCCTGTAAAAAATTTAAAAAACATTATGAACCTTGTTTTGATTCCTAATAGTACATTACGCAGTAAATAATTTCGAAATTTAAAAACTTATTACTTTATTTTAAGTATTCAATTATTCTAAATGAATCATTCATAAATGGAATAAAATCACCGTACCATATCCTTCGATGATAATACATCCGAATGCAGCTCGTGCAAAAGACAGCACATCAGGTGCAGTAGGTGCGGAACCGATAGTCATAAGCCTTATACGTCCACCCATTTGATCACGAATCTTCTTGAACACATATTGATCAAAGAACGAATCTGTTCGAAGAATTCCTCTGAAAAGTGTGATTTTTTTCAGTATTATAGCTGGAAAATTGCCAAAAATATGTGTAGAAATTTTTGAATTACTGGAATGAAATACTATGATTCGAATAGCAAAAAAAAAGTTGTAAAACATGATGATCTAAGTTCAACTCTAAAATTTATTGTTACTTAGGTTTCTTTATAATTTGTATAGGGTCAACTTAAAAACACTGTTCCACCAGTACTTGCAAGTACTTTTCTATCAACGAGTAAACATCTCAGCAACTTCAAGGTATGGTAGGAAACCAAACGCCCTCTTTCCCATAATCAGGTTAAAAAAAACATTCGAATTTATAGAGATAAGATGATTTCAAAGTCATCATCATAGCCAAGGAACCACTATAATTCAAAAATATAACCGAAAATAGTATTTAATGGTTTTCTTTACAATTTTTGCCCAAGATAAATAAATAGGAATCTACAGGCTTGTATGAAAATAGAGTTTGAATTTAATTGATAACAAATTCAAGATTGGTCGAAATTATGAAAAAAAAAGTAATTGCATACAATAAAACATAAGACATAAACATAAAAAACGAACCATAAAAAAGAAAACAAAATAAAACATAAAACATAAAACATAAAAGATAACCTCTATGATCATAAAACAAAAAATGAGCAAAACTTTAAGGTTTTACCGTTGCAATTCGCTCGTCTTATAGGCTAATGCAATAGCAAATAATATCCTCTTGATTAGTGATTTCTTCACTTCGAACATCACCTTAAATCAATTAATATCTGCTATATTTGATAGGAAACACTTTCTAATAGCTCAACAACTATGGAATACGATTGTTGTATTCATTCAAAAATAAGATTCAAGAATTTTTTTCGAAGAAATAACAAACATTTTAACTTTCGATCTTTTATTGTAAACTTCGCAATTTTTAGCCTTCTATTGTCTTTAATTCGGAAATTACAAATAAGAGAAAACAACAATAAACCTTAGATATGTCTAATAAAGACTATGAAATTCTTCATTTACATTTTTAGTAATTGATAACTAAATTACTTTCTGGAATGGTCTGCAACAATTTTTTCATCAAATATTTTATGTTACTTCCTATAGTCGATTGTTCAAGAGGTGAAAAAAGGTACTGCGCCTGCATATTTCGAAAATTCTCGAAAAACTTCCCGCCTTTTTGGATACACCATGCCTATATTTGCAAGTCTTTCTATTTGATGAATTTCGCTTATTACTATGACCAGTTAATTACGCTAAACAAACCTTGTCATAGATGCGATTCAATACACGAGGTACCAAAGGTAAAAAGGTTGGTTTAAGTTGTTTAATATCATCGGTAAGTTTACCGATACTTCCACTAAAAAATCCAACACGAGCACCAACTTGGAAACACGCACACTCTAACAATCGCTCATACATATGTGCCAATGGTAGATAACTGATCAAAATATCCTGAAATTTGTAGAGATTATGGTATGCAAGAATAATATGCAGGACTTTGTTAGAAGATATGAAGTTTGAGTATTTCACTTCATTAGACTGATTTGCCCCTAGCAAAAAAGAAACGATTTTTGGTCAATCCAATCGGTGACAAAACAGAGGTGGATTATAGATTAGAAAAGCATCTATAATTCTGGAATACTGTATACAAACCTGTGTGGTAACATCGGTATTCTTAAGGATATTTAGAACTGTGCTCCCGGCTATGACGTTTGCATGTGTGAGCATAACTCCTTTCGGCATACCCGTTGTACCCGACGTATAGCATACCGTTGAGAGATCTCCTGGACTTGGAGGCTAAAATGCAAAAAAAAAAAAACAAATTACCTAATCATTTTATATGAGTAGATGAAAATATAGTGAATTGGCTAATTTTTGCTCTAAAGTTTCATCACTAGTTTCATTCACTGGTTTAAAATTACAAATAAAGTAATTACATTTCAGCTTCCCACCCATCCCCAAAACGATACTCAGTATCATTTAAACCCAGTCATTCCAAAGACATTCATAAAACCATGGCTTCATCACTAATAATTTCAAGTTGTACTTTTTTATAAATTACAAATGGCGTTAATCCCACGTAAGTGCCACAAGAAAGTTCTATAGAGGACCGGAAATAAGAACCTGGAATTCGGCCTTAGGTTTTAATTGGCGACCCATTTCCTCAACTTCGTGGAATCCATGCACAGAAATCCCAACCGTTTCCGCTTGTCTCTGTATTTCAACACTATACGGTTCGATAACGATGATATGCTTAAGCAATGGAAGTTGTGACGCACAATCGATAAGCGCTGCAAATATACTTATACTGTTATTTACTTCAATCATAGTACCATATAATGTAACGCTTGATTTGATCTATTTTCGCACACGGTCTACGATATTGCTTCGTTAAGATTTTTTTGGTGTCAAAATTAATTTTAATTCAATTTAATAAGGCTATACAACTTCAATTATGTATGATACTCTAATAATGAAGCATAAACTCTATAGGTTCGATGCAAATAATATTGCATAAACAATGCATGTTTCAGGCATTTCAGATTTCGGTGTTGCCTCGTCTATAAGGCAATAAAACAAAATTTTCAAAATCACTCGTTGAATTTAAGCCATTAAAATGCAGATACGAGGCATTTACATATTATGCTAATAATGTTCAACACTAAAAATTCATGCATAATTCAATCTGAAAATCTGACTAATATGAATGATGTTTTCTTTAAATAAGAAATAACTATTTACAAAAGAATAATAGGAAGAGGACCACCCAAAAAGATTTAAAAAATAGAAGGATNGGGGGGGGGGGGAAGAGGTACCCATATTAATGAAATGAACAATGCCTGAGTCAACTATAAAAACATGCCATCAATAAATATCTGCCATCTATATAGCTGCAATCATAGTAAACATATGCTTAATGCCTTTTTCAAAAAATCCTAGCTTTCAGGCAGTGCATCACAGTAGTCCGCCTCCTCTTTGAATTCAAAATTGTGCTGCGGTGTGCAGACTCCGATCTACCTACTGCCGCGCCTAAAAATGAGCGCAGTACTCCCATCATCTATAAACCGTTTCTAAATGTTCATGGTTATGCAGTTCCGGATGGGAGGATATAGAACAAAACGGTTGATACAATAATAAGGATCTCATTGGGCTGTTTCCCGCTTAGGTAGGAAATTCAACCACTCATCCCTGTGGCAGGTGTAGAGGTCTAAACCATTCGAAAAGAACGAGCGCTGATCTCTGGAGTAAATTCAGACATGGTCTAGTAACGAGTGGGATTGGTCATACCAATGATTTCATCCAGTGGTGTTGATGGATGGAGGGGGTAGTCGGCGGAGGGAGAAGCGAAGAGGGAGGGTATCGGAGAACGATAAGTAAAATCCCGGTTTTTGACTAAAGTCTAAACCGAAAGCATCAATATTTTTAATGCTACATTTTGAATGAAATATTGCTAACCTCTGGCCTATTCTTCGAATAAATGGCCAAAAAGTTTTGTTGACCTGGCATATTTCCCAATTTGTGTAGACCATTTGCTAAATCCTCCGATCGATCGATTACCTGTAGGAAATTCAAACTTAAAGACTTAAAGAAAATAGCAATGCCAATAACGCGATTCTAGCGATAGCTTCTGATACGAAATGATTGGCCCATTTGTGTAGTTCTTTAACTTGTCTGTCAGATACAGTTTGGAAGACTTCGTTTGGGAAAATTAAAATTTAGATTAAATGAAAGAATTCTTCATTGTTCTAGAGCCTATGTTTTAGTTGATCAAATAGATTTCAAATAGTATCCTTAAGTAAATCAACAAAGAAAATTTGACATAAGGGAAAATTGTGCACTCAATATATAAGAAATAACGAATCGAAGTATCACTGTTCTGAAATACGATCGTAAATATTGAGTCATTTTCGAAAACTGTTACTTCTTCACACTAAAATTTGCAAAATTTTCCTCTCACTCTATTAGTTAGATGAAATTATATATTCCCAATAAGATTTATAGGGAATAGTAGGTCGATGTTTTTTCTTCTCGAAAAGATTGAAAAAAAACGAAGAAAATTTGACGTTTACTGAAAAAAAAAGCAAAAAAAAACCTTCATATTTACCATAATGATTCATTTCTGTTAATATGTGGCTAAAAAAGCAGTCGCCCCCAAACCTTACCTCTTTATATGTGAGCCAAATATATGGCTTTTTACCATCGGATTGCTGTTTTCTATAGCCAAGCATTGGTCCATTTTGTGAAACTCGTAATCCACGTCGTGCAGCTTCATATATCGTAAGTGAATCGTCGAAATTATGCGATTTTAATTCACTACCCTCAAGACATGCCGCCACTCGGGAACCATCCTCAACAATATTCATTATATTATCTATCGTTCCACTCTACTTATTCCATTTAAAAAATCGTTTTATTTCATTAAAGATTTCGTTAAAAGTACCATATATTAAAAAGTAGAAAAATTTCGTTTAAAAAAGAATAATCCATACTTTTTAGTTATTATTTCAAAAATGACAACAATATATCCAAGTAATATCTGATAAAAATTTTAGTTTCTATAGTTATTATCGTATAATAAATAAATAAACTAACGAAGTGATACATCAGGCATTTATAAATAAATAAAAATGATAAATTAATGCATTACTATTATTAAACGACTATCCATGTGATCGATTAAGCGTGTCCTATATCAGCTATCTTACCGTATATTATCAATATACAGTACCCAATAAATCGTTAAGCAAAAATTGATGAAATTCGATTAGGATCGATTCGACTAATTCCTAGTGCGAATACTACTTATTACATATTGTTTATGTTCTGGTAAAAATTTAAAATGATCAAAATGCCCATACTGTAATACCGTTCTGGATATTTGACTTACCTCAAGAAGGATATAAAAATGATATAATAAAAAAAAGAGAGAGATAATCGTAATGCAATACTTTCAAAGTTTTTGTTTGTCGTTTAAGATCAACACTTCTTTTGAGTTTCGGATACGACGATCCAGAAATATACCAATAGGCTGTTAGACTTGCGGCCATTGTTATAAAACCAATCATAATGAATGAGCATAATGAGATGATCGTAGATACTATACCACTTCCAGTTAAGCTGAATATATTTTTCTATAGGTTTTCTTAGTGTTTTTATAGACGATTGATATAAGATTCTAATCTATAGGTCTAGTGTGACCGTCATGACTATCAATTATGTATATCTTCAAAAAACCCTCTATACGAAAAATCACAGGCATAACAACAGTAGGAATTAATACGAAAAATCACAGGCATAACAACAGTAGGAATTTCGAAAAGCACCCGCTGACGTTGAAGGCAATAGCCCCATTTTCCCGCCCCCCTTCCCTCCCCCCTCCCCCCTCCACCCCCACACTCCCTTTTAAACATCATAGATGAGTGATACAAATAACAGTGGCCATGCTATAGAAAGTGACATAAAATAACAGCTAACGTTTCTGATGTCTATTTGAAACAATGATGAATATTTGAATCCTTCAAATTATGCGGAAAAATGTGACGATAAAATCTGATGAAAACTTTTTGAGTGATTATGAGTTTAACATAGGGAAAAAGATAAAAATTATTGCTTTTTGAGTGAATTTTATTAGACAACGGGAATTTAAAAAAATAGATAGATAAAATATGCAGGAAATTTGATTTGAAAAGAAAATCTATGGAAAAAGAAAAGAATTTCTAACGAAGAAAATCGAATAAATTCTTTTCTTTTTTTCTCGAAAACTTGAGAAATTTCCGAACAATAAAATATAGTAGACATAAAATGAGCAATTTATGCAAAATAATGAGAGAGGCACATAATATCTACTTCAGAAACAAGAGCAGAAGGGAGAAACGAGAAGGGAATCGCGATTAGGAGGGTACTACGATGTTAACTAGACCCAGCTTGAAAGATGTGACGCAACTTTCTAGACGATTAACAAAGAGGCGCTACATTGAAGGGTTGGTGATGGGAGAGTGGGGGGAAGGGGGAGAGGGAAGGGAAAGAATGAGGGCAACAAAACTTCCACCCTCCTTATATTTCAACTAGTTCCAACCCCTCCTCTAACATAATGAACGCAAACTTTTTCTTTTCTATTCGTTTTCTTGGAAATTACTTCGCGCAAAAATTTTTCTTCATCACATATAACACTTAACGTTGAAAATAGCATTGGTACGGTGACGTACTCGATTTGAAAGAAAAAAATTTTTATTTGAATAAAGTTTTATTCGAATCATTTAGTAAGAGTATTGTACAATTAAAATTCAATTAACGGCTAAATCAATATGATTCCAAAAATTTAAATTTTTGTCTAATTTATCTAATTTGCATAATTCGCTTTTGTAAGTTACCTATTTGCCTGAATGTTTCCATTTGCCTAATTTCCCTAATAAAAATTCACCTCTAAGCAAAATGCCCGCTAAAATTTTAGAACAAATCGAAAAAAATTCATTAAAGTAAAAGAATAAACGTGAAGAGAACAGCGAAGAACCTTCCAACCGATGAGGCATCCATATTGAACGAATGAACGAATAAACAGCTCTGAGAGAACGATAACACACTGAGATCAACGATGATCAACCTAGAGCAAATTAAATTTAAGCGAAATATTCTGCAATGATAAAAGATATTACTGAATTCATATAAAAATAAAATAAAACAAACTAAAGAGGCATATTTATGATTGACAATGAAACGTTTTTCAAATCTACAATATTAATAACAATGTGAAATCACCAGTAATTAGGCAAATAGTAATGATAAGTAAACAGTAATACTAATATTGATAAATGAAACTAAGTAAATAAAACACTTAGCAAACTTAATTGATTGAAAGAAAAGATGCACCATATAAATACCCAATAAAACTCCATCTCGTAATAATGTTAAACATTAGAATTCTACAAATAAAAATATGTCAACACAAATATCGATAAGAATTTTGATGATCAAAATTGGTATTCTTTATTTGAAGTAGATCAAATATTTGTAGTGAAGCAGATCAAATAAATAGAATTACTGATAAAGAATTTTCTGTTTGTTTTGTTGAATCGTATTATTCATATTGCATATTGAAAACATAAGAAATTCTATTCAACAATTAGTGTTTGAAATTTAATTAATTTCTTAATTTCTATTCATTTCAGTATAATGAGTTCAAAACAACATTAAAATCGCTAGCTAGTGAATGCAAAATTACTGAAATTCTAACAAAAAAAAAAAACGATGAACAAATAGGAAAAGTTGGTATGCCTTTTAGTTTCCTAACGATTCGGTTCAATATCCAACCGATATTTCAACGAAAATTACATAGGATTATGTCTGTATTTGAGATAGATTTTCCTGATTCAGGCTATAAGACCCTTAATGACCACCTTATCATCGATTCTCCATCAAAAAATCACCGACATTAAAATGTTACACACCTTATAGAAAAGTGCACAAATGTGTGACAGTCACGTGAATTAATACCTTTTTATTATGCTGTATTATCTAATACTCCTATTCATAGTTTATTTATGCTATATTAGAAGTACACAAAGTAAATTTGCATATTCTGACTATCTTTTTTTTCGGACAGATTTTTAATAGTGAGAACAATATGCAAATTACTGCTCACTGTGAGTTCTTTTATATTCCAGAAAAGACGGATGAAATTTACCCACATATATTGGAAAATGTTAGTTGTTCGGTTTTTACTAATTTTTTTATATATTAATATTAGTCTTCACTAGTGAACTTATTTATATATAAGTACTTTTCTTTTGTTCGTTTTAGTTCCTCGCTGAAGTAGACCAATTAAATTGTTTTATTTCCTCTTTACTAATATCTTCTCAGTGTGAATCTTTTAGACCCTCATCAATTTTGTTGAAGAAAAATAGACAAGAAGGATGCTTAGAATATTTAACCTCACCGGAAAAGTTTAGCGAAATTCAACCCCACCGGAAAAGCATAGCAAAATTTAATCTCATCGGGAAAGTTTAGCAAAATATAACCTCACCGGAGAAGTTTAGCAAAATTTAACCTCACCGGAAAAGTTTGGCAAAACTTAACCTCACCGGAAAGGTGAAAGAGACCAAGGTGTGATAGTGCCACACTGTGACACTCTCACGACCACAATTGTTCCCATCATTAAAACCAATCGAATACGAACAGCAATCCTTATCAAACGCTTACTTTCCGATGGGTTAACGCCATCGAACGTGCCATTTGAAGTTACAGTTGATAGAGCTTAGAAATGTGTTCGTTTTCAGGATTACCACCACTTAACGAGGCGAAAATTGTGCTTTGAACTTGATAGACGAAAGTAATGAAAATTTGCACCTAAAATACTATTTAATCTTAGCCAAGTATCCAGTTTTCAATGATCTGTTCAAGTGAGTTTTAGTTACCTACAGAACATCCCTGTGCGCAGAAATTCACTGATAACGAAACCATGAGCGAAAATACAAAAACATATTCTAATTTACATTACATATGCCAATTTCGATCATTTTGCCCAATTTGGGTTGTGCTCAATTTTTAGAGCAACTCAAAAAATCCCGTTGCATAACGATAAACAATTTAACTTGATGGTTTATAATCAAAGAACTTTGCCATGTTGACCGTTCACATAGAACTCCACAGAGGAAAGAGGTTTCGAAGCGTTGCCTTTGACATTTGACCCTCAATTTCCCTATTACGGAAACCAATTTTGAAATCTTCTTCGTTGTACCTCGTGAATTCAGTAAAACAACACCGAAAGAATAGAAAATGATAACGAATACACAATTATGGGGTGATATTCGTTCATTGTTAGTGCGAACAATACTTCGAAAAAATCGTTTCCTAAATCTTTTTGAGAATAGTAATATAATCAATAAAAAATATATATCACTTTTATTACGAATGCGAAAGAAAACAATACAGAAAATGTTATTCGTAGAAATATTAAAAAGATTTGACAATCGATTACTATCCGAAATTATTTAAGTTTCGAATACATTTCAGTGATTTGTGCCGCGAAATGTTTCTTGATATTAATTCGTTTCCCCTTCAACGTTGGTGTTAGTAAATCGTTCTCAACGGTGAATTGCTCGGATGATATAAAAATATCCTTTACCTGAAAAAAAGATTTCCATTAAAGTCCATTTCAATTTCGAGTAAACATTTTTTACGGTTATTCTCGTCAAGTTTACTGTAGGATGTATTATAAGATAATTCGAGTAGTTTTTTATACATTTTAGGAAAATTCCAGGTTTTGGTATAAGTGATCCATTTATCGCACATCTACAGTACACCTGTTGATACCTCGTACTGTAACAGTAATTTCGGTACATCAACAACAAAAAATCTAAGGGGATATCACCTCTTAGCACCCACCCAACTAAATATAACAATACAGTGCCGCTGAGAGAGGCATCGGTTATTGCCTGAGGTCATGATATAGGTTTAGCTCGAGCCATTACTATATCTACGAACCTTACCTCAGGTCCATTATGTTTTTACTTTTATATTGTAAGATTTTTCACATACTGGCTACGCTTCATATTTTGCTTGACTTTTCATTGCATTATCAATGCAGTAATACTACCCCATCAAGGATTTCATAAACAGTTTTCTTACGCGATAAAGTTATGCCTGGTCTAAGAAACGATAAAAACGAAAGTAAGAACTTAAGCTGGTAAGTTCAAATTTTTATGCAAATATCGACTCGCTTAATTTTGATATGTATCTCTAATAATTTTGATAGCATTTTCAAATAATGGAACATATTAAATTTAAAAAAAAATAGTCAAAAAATAATAAATTAATTTAAAAATTTAGTAAAGAAACAAAAAATTTCTACATTTTTAGAAATGAAATCATTGTTCAGAGCACAATTATTGTAACGTAATTGTGTGTGCAATTTTTGTTCCCAAAAATGCGAAGTACATGTATTCTTTGGCACTTTAATCGTGATATGTGTGCGGTCCGCTTATCACTCTACTCAATGCATTACAAAAAAAAAAATCATTTAATATTGCTGTTGATATAAGCTCACATCAGTAAATTAAATTATGCACGATTTTAAATCCTTATCATAAAACAGATCTAAAATTTGAATAGAAATTAATCAGTTCGATAAAATATGTAGTAGAAATTTTCGAAAGCAGTATACTACATAAACGAATATAACGTATACCTGAACCACAGAAATAAGTGCTCAAATTCAGCATTGTTTAAGTATGATTCTAGTAAAAAAAAAGATAAGTTCTAAATATTTAGCAGCCATTTTGCGATAATTTCGTTCCAATTATGTACAATTGCATACTCTTGTAAAGGCATTAGAGGATATAATTCTTGTGCAGAAATCTGAATTCTTGAATCGAAAAATACGTTGCTATTTGGAATATGACAGATTCAGCCTACATCAGAAAGCGCTCTATTCTATTCCAATCTCATTTAGCTAGTGTTACTTAAATGCGCAATGAAAATCTAAAACACGCAAAAAAAAAATAAAAAATGAAAATTCTATGCTGTTCAACATCTACTTTGGTGAAATCAAACAAAAAATTCTTCTCAACAGGCGACTTGTTGAATTAACAGGTTTCTTATAAAATGGGCTGTAAAATTTCTTACTGCTTCCGGTCGCTCTAGTGGGCTGATGTTATCAACATCGTTATCACATATTACTTAGAAATACTCATGTTTAGACTCCCCTATCGCCATAATTTTCATCTGTTATGCGTTTCTGCAATTTTGCTTCCTCTAAACGCATGATGGTAATTTCATGCCTGCATGTCTGTCTATTCGCATGCGTACTTGTCTGTTCTCATGCGTATTTGTCTGTTCGTATGCGTATGTGTCTGTCCAGCAACTTCAACTCAGCAACCGATGGACCTAGCGTAAGGAAATTTGATAAGCACAGTGCATGCCAAACCAACTATGAGAAAGGGTATAGACATTTAAGCAAGCTAAAATGATCGCTCAAATATCATCACATCGATCAGGTCATAAAATTGGAAATTTTCTGCCAAAAATTCGCATAAGCATTTGCTTTCATAAAAAATTCGATGATATTATTCCCGCAAGATTTTATTCATTCCTACCAGATTATATAATTAGTTGCTCAGATGAGATGAATGATAAAATGCACCTCTCATACACTTCCCGATCGGTTATTACTGTGTTTGCTCATCTCATAACGATATCGTGTTATGCAAAATTATTTGCATAAAGATGGGCATGAAAACAAATCGAGACAAACTTCTGCAGAAATTATATGCAAGGCTAATGTTTTAAATGATATCCAAAGCATTTAAATATTGTCAAATTTAAAAGTATTATAAAACATACCTGTTCGAATGAGCAAAGACCCGCTTTCTTGCCAATATCGAGCATATCGACGAGGATCATCTTCTTTAGCTGTTTGTTTAGGCATAACTCCTCGAAACTAGCATCACGAATATCTAACGCATCTGCAGCAATCTTTAGTAAAACCTGAAAATGTGAGAAAATTAAAGGGAAATTGCTGAAAAGTTGATAAAGAATATTTTCGGAACATTCTACGAACAAAACGAGGGAAACAATTAAAAGAATGGGTTATACACATCATATAACCTCAAACTCCAGGAACCTTTCCCGGTGTATTTTCTAATTCCTATTAAGGGCTACATTATCCTTATTAATGTATAAATGGAAAAATAAATAAGTCAATAGTAAAATAAATAAATGAGTAACAAATAAATAAGCAAATAAGTTGAAGAATTTAAAAACAGGGGCGATAGCCTATGATGGTAGAGCAATAATGCACATCAAAAAATCCAATATTACTTCACCACTGTTGTGATCTGCATATAAAATCCAAACTTTGAAAAAAAAATTTGGCATACTTACCTTCATATTGACTAAACTTCCCTCTAAAATAGGAATATCATATCCCCATGGGTCTATATTTGATAATATACAATACGCTGAACATATAAAACTAAGCCAATAAATGGTTGAAAGTACTAAACTAACGAGCTTGCCTCTTCATCCGGTACGACGATCGCTACTAAACAGCTTTTAAGGCTTTCACCATGAACGAATAATTGAGCGATAAATTTCGAATGTACATAGACATTCTCGATCTTTTCTGGTGCGATGTATTCTCCCTTGAACAATAAAAAAAAAATTATTTTTGCAACTAACAAAAAAAATTTTTTTGAAGAAAGTAAAGTAAACCGAACTAATAAATTAATTAATTGTAAACAATACTAAAAAGTGGATAAATTTAAATTAAATTAAATTTTTAATATTACATTTGAATATAATATTACATATTTCAGTTTAAAAGGAATATATCACAATAATAACATCAACTGTTCACTATAGTAAAATCCTTTTATAATATCTATAATATTCAAATTTTTCCAAACATTTCAGATAACTGTAAAACAATAAAGATTGCCTTATTAATGATTCGAATACCAAAATTTTCAAAAATTTCTACTCATACTAAAATAAAATTCCTTGAGTTTTTAACTACTAGTAGTAATAAAAAAACTTCAAAAGTTATCGACTGCTATAAATATTTAAATTTATAGAAATATTTATGAAGAATTTTACATATATTATATAAATTCTCTTCCATAAAAGCGCACAAATTGTTTCAAAAAATTGACAAAAATTTTCTCCACTATTGTTTATGAATTGGCTTCTCTCTCAACAATTTTTGCCAAAATCATCAAATTAACAGATAAATACGTAAAGAATTGTCATGCCTGTTGTAGCTTAAAGATGTGTTTCTTTCGATCAATGATAGTAAGAGTTCCATTAGTGTTCCACTGTCCAATATCACCCGTATGAAGCCATCCATTAGCATCAAGCGTCTCCTTGGTGGCCTCTTCATTTTTGTAGTAACCCTTGAAAACATTAAATCCTCTTATACAGATCTCACCAACCTGAAATTATGCTGACTTTATTTTCAAATATATTCCGTTATTAAGTTTTAAATTTTCATCACAATGGCACCGTTATTAAGTTCAAATTTTCAATCTCAAGTAAAATGCAAAAAAAAAAACAAAAAACAATAAAAAACAAGAAAAAACAATCTTGGTTCTCGATCCTAATTGAAATTCATATAATTCACTTATATGTGTGTTACTGCTAAACACCGTAAATTCTATAAAGAAAAACGAATTGAGAACAAAGTCCAAACGTCTCGTGTACTAATAAAGTCCAAAGGTCACGTGTACTTTGAAAGTTTGCTTTGAAATTTTACACAGCAAAGTGCTCGTTTTTGTTGGCAATTTTCTGTCTGGTTCATCGAAAATGCTATTACTGCTCATATGTAAAAGACTCTGTCTATTTCTTGCGTTGATGCTGCTGCAATTACTGCTTACATATATTATATAAATTCTCTTCCATAAAAGCGCACAAATTGTTTCAAAAAATTGACAAAAATTTTCTCCACTATTGTTTATGAATTGGCTTCTCTCTCAACAATTTTTGCCAAAATCATCAAATTAACAGATAAATACGTAAAGAATTGTCATGCCTGTTGTAGCTTAAAGATGTGTTTCTTTCGATCAATGATAGTAAGAGTTCCATTAGTGTTCCACTGTCCAATATCACCCGTATGAAGCCATCCATTAGCATCAAGCGTCTCCTTGGTGGCCTCTTCATTTTTGTAGTAACCCTTGAAAACATTAAATCCTCTTATACAGACCTCACCAACCTGAAATTATGCTGACTTTATTTTCAAATATATTCCGTTATTAAGTTTTAAATTTTCATCACAATGGCACCGTTATTAAGTTCAAATTCATTTAGTTCATATGTTTTGAATTGGAAAGCATTGAAATTATCATTTAAATTATGTTACTTCTAAAGGAATAACTTGAAGGAGAGATTTAGTTGCAATTTTTTTAATGCGAAGTTCTTTCGGGAAATTTAACTACGATGAACTGATGAAATGTGGTTTCTTAGAATTTACAAAACAGTTAGTGCTTTTCCCATGAATTTACCTGCGGGATACAGGTAAATTCTCTCAAATATGGTTAATTTCAATTCGCCAGATTATTAAATTACAAATGCCGAATCCGCATATTCTTAAACTTGAAACTTTTACATGTCAAGAATCTTCCATTGCATAAAATATATTAAAAATTCCTAGTTTAATGTGGTAAAGAGAGCTAACGTTATCTTGAGCATAGTAGCCAAGTTCGGGTGCATCGACCAATTTAATCGCGTTGCACATTAGTGGAATACCAACGTGACCAACCGAAGGATCACCTTCCATTTGTGTTGAAGCAGCCCCTGAACACTCGGTTTGCCCTTAAAAATTCAATATTATCGCATCATAAAGAAAAGTTTTATTATTTAGCTGTTTGGTTTTAAAACCACTTTTGCGTGGTGCAATGGTTATATATGGTTTTTTAATATCTGAATTTAAAAAAATATATGGTTTTGAGTGTTTTTTTTTCTTGATGCAAACAAATCTTTGAACATCAAAATTGTATTCCTGAAGAAAGCTTACCTCCCTCTTGCACCTCCCTACCCTTTCCTACTTCCTCTTTACAAAAATAGCGTTCCAGGGAGACTGTTTCTGGTCCACTTTTTCTCTTAATCAAAGATTAATAAATTTCATACCGTAACCCTCGACAACAATACAGCCAAGAGCTGCGCGAGCGAAGCTAAGAACAGCATGAGCTGTTGGTGCCGATCCAATCGTTAGTACCCGTACACGACCACCCATTTGTTCACGAATTTTTTTAAAGACTATCCGATCGAAGAACGTATCACTTCGAACTATTCCGCTGAAAAAAAAGAAATGAAAAAGAGACAAAACTTCCATATTTAACCATACAATGAATCAATAAGATGTAAATTTCCTTACTCTTCCTTCAGTAACACTTAGGCTGAGACTAACGAATGAACAGACAAACAGATATGAATATGCACAGATATACACACGTACAATGAGACATGCAAATACACTCGCCAAAACATGTATAGACACGCTTTAGTAAATGCAGAATAGCACAAATGTGTAAGCCCGCTGCAATATTCTAGTCACTGCCACATTTCGCAATAGCCCAACGCATCTGCCACACTTCATCACCTTCAGCAATGGTGCCAACGCATCCTCTGCCTTACCCCCTATCTACCCACCATCCCTCCTCCTTCCCGCGGGGAAGTTGAAACATTCGTCACATACCAAACTACAGAAGCACTCACAGTAAGGAACAGTAAATACGAAATATAACTGTATTCCGGGAGCAAAACTCTATGCTAATTTCAATACTTACCGTCGAACGTCGCGACTTTTGAAAGCGAAAGCGACATGAAATGTAGCCTTTTTAACAAATGATTTATCCACCTCAGAAATAACCTGAAATGATTTTTTTTTGCCTCAAAAAATACCCAAAATGATTTGTTAGCCTCAGAAATTTCAACATGAACGAAATGCCGCAAGTGGTACGAATTTATTTAATATATCTAATGAGACAAATTAATTAGTCAAGCTATCATTCACCTCCTACAAGTCTCATATTGTCACCGCAGGAAGTGGGCATATACCTATTCAGTTGTTTTCTTACTTAAGAACTGTAAGCATGAGCATCAAACACTCATCGGAAGTCGTTTAGTGGAACATAGACGTAACTGTTGGAAAGGAAAAATAGGCGGACAAGAGGGGGTATAGGGAGAGGCTCGTTGCCTCTAAAATTTGGATGTTGGAGATGTTATCTTCACCAAAATTCTGCTCATATTCCCATCACTTTTTTCAGATTTTCCAAATTATGAAAAAATTTATGCGAAATGTAAACTTGAAAATTGTATTCAATGAAAGAACCCTAAGAATTATTTCATAAGTTTTGCATTTTTATATTAGAATAGTCAACATGAGAGCAGAAAGTCATTTATACTAAGAACTCATCAAAATTTACTATTACCATTGCTGAACCATAAAAAGAAAAAAAAAGATTTTTTCCGAGAAATTCCTTGTTTCAGAATTTTTTCCCAACTTATTTAACTTATTTTTCAACTTTTTCCAACTTATCCAATCTTTTTAACATTTATAAAATGAAAAAAAAATTTCTTAAGTAAAATTTTTACAAGTATAAAATTGTCATCTAAAATAGTATAATTAATGAATAAACAAACTCAGCATACCTTATCAAAAATTCTATTAAGTATTCTTGGTACGAGTGGTACAACGGTTGGTTTCAACTCTTTCATATCGTCAGCCAATCGTCGTATATCACCACTGAAGAATCCAACACTGCCACCGAATTCGAATTGATTACATTCCATTACACGTTCGTACATATGAGCTAATGGTAAATAGCTCATCATTACATCCTGAAACGCAACTTTTATTATACTTTAAGTGATAAATGAAAATGGTTACCAATATTGGGATAAAATCTTATCATTACCGTATCAAAATCTTATCACTTTAAAGACAAAATATTATCACAGGAGAGGTGAAATCTTATCACTACAGAAATATGCTTCTATCATTATGATCAGGCCACTTTGTAAAGTGGACAAATTTCGCCGCATGCAGAGATAGCTCAAAATTCAAAACGATGAATGAGTATCTTGAAGCAGAATAATACCTTCAATACGAACGCCTCGACGAACAATACTTTCAATGTCATCGCCTCTGACGACAACGTATTTCCTTTAGGACCACCTGCGATGTGTCGTATGACCTCAAGAGCAAGTCCTAGGATTCTTCAGGAAGCGCTATTTCAGAGAAGCAAAACCTGTCTTCACCTAAGAGAGCCAGTAAGGAGTTTGTTATTCGAGGTTAAACTATATTTCACTCACGGTAAACAATTTAATAAACTCAAAATTCAAAACGATGAATGAGTATCTTGAAGCAGAATAATACCTTCAATACGAACGCCTCGACGAACAATACTTTCAATGTCATCGCCTCTGACGACAACGTATTTCCTTTAGGACCACCTGCGATGTGTCGTATGACCTCAAGAGCAAGTCCTAGGATTCTTCAGGAAGCGCTATTTCAGAGAAGCAAAACCTGTCTTCACCTAAGAGAGCCAGTAAGGAGTTTGTTATTCGAGGTTAAACTATATTTCACTCACGGTAAACAATTTAATAAATAAAATAGAGGTCTCGAGGGTGGAAGGGAGCGGGGAAGGTGGTGGGGGGAGAGGTATTCTGAAGTGCTTCACTATTTTTTGCTGCCCACTACTGATCTGATTCGTTTACTAGGCATCATCAATCGTCACTAATAGATGTTTGCATCAAATAAATAAACCTCACTCAAAGCATTCAACAAATAAAACCTGTGAACAAAGAGCTGCATTTTTGAAGAATGCGAAAGCAACAGTGCATGCAATGATATTGCCATGTGTTAGCATAACTCCTTTTGGTTGTCCTGTTGTTCCAGATGTATAGCATATTGTACATAAATCTTCCGGTTTCGGAGGCTGAAAACTTTTATTTATTCAACACCTGAACAAAAACAATCACTGATTCTTCAAATTTTCAAAAACAAAGGCAATACATATATATATATATATATACCACTTATTTTCTGAATGGCTAATTCGTTGAAGAAAATTACCATAAGTTGTGGTTTAGGCTCCAAGTGACGTCCAATTCGTTCTATATCATTGAATTGATAGACCAAGAGTCCCTCATCTTCTGCTCTCCGTATGAGTTGCTCGCTAAGCGTCTGCATCGTCACGATGAATTTTAATGATGGACATTTCGGCTTATCGGTGATCAACTCTAAATAACAACTTTTCTTCGTTATTAACAAATTTTATTTGCGACTTTCAAATGAATACAACTTTTGATCGTAATTCAATTATCCGTTGAATGATTTTTTCCTCCCTTGCATATGCTAGCTTAAGATGATTAACCCTCATAGTTCATATAGTTATCATTTTTTTCTTACAGTATTAACGCCTTATCATTAAATATTATCAAATAATTCTGTAATTTCTTGATAATCACCAAATATTATCGTGTAAATATTACTAAATATTATCCTATAATTTCTTAGCAATACAATGCATAATTCCTATACAGCATAACACTTGAAAAGAAGAATATGATAAATTAGAGAGATGAAGATACCCTTCCTTTCAGCTGAAATCTCCAGATTCAAATTTAGTTTTATTTGGAGAGCAAAATGATCTCAACAGAAATCACCTAATCAATATTTTCGACAATACGCTTAAAATTTGAAAAACATAAAAGAAATGATATCGTTTATTACGATAGTGGATGTGTATAAAATTTTGATAAAAAATCTCATGAGTACAACATTGTTTAGCAATTGCAGCGAATAGTTGAAAGAAGTTATATACGTAAAACCAGCTTTTCAATAGGTAATTCACGAAAAAAGGAAAAAGAAAACGTTGCAGAGGCACAGTTTTTTTTTTTACTTTATTATGGACACACCACATATTTCAGCGATCTATTTACCATATTTACCAATCCAAAACCAATTGATTTTTCTAACGTATTAGTGTTATATTGAATATGAATTGTCCCTTAGGTGATCCAACCCTACTCACCGTAGACCCTGAATGCTTTAGACGCTCTCTACTAAGGTCATTCTACACTGTAATCGGGTCTATCTAAAACGACCCAAAAACATCGTACTTCAGTAGCGCTTAAATGTTATTAAACTGTATTTATAAGAAACGAACCGTTTGCTTTCTGCTCATCATCACAGATCACGACTTCAATATTGGCTTGATTAATGATAAAACTTCGTGCATCGGGTCCAAGCGTTGCGTAGATTGAAACGACCACATTACTATTGTTATATGCGGCTAATTCACTAATGACCCACTGAAATATAAAACATTATCAACATACAATTACTTATATCCTTATATTATCAAGAAAATATATACGAAATTGGTTGAAGATGTGTAAGAATTACAACGATTTACCTAAAAAAGGTATTATTTATTTGTTCATAACAGTATTACTTATTTAATTATATAGTAAATGATAGTACTGACGAATGCATGAATAAGATTTTTCATCATTTTAATTGAGGTAATATTGCATCATGCCAGAATTTCACCACTTTCTATCACCTCTCCGGTGCACCAACTCCAACAGAGAAAGAAGATAAACTTTAACCTCGGGGCGATTGTTCGCATAGATGCCGATAAAAGTTTCTTGACCAGGTGTAATTCCGAGTTTCAATAGACCATATGCTAGGTCGACTGATCTATCAATTACCTGAAATAGGTGATGCAGTCAGGCATTGCTTAAAGTATACAAAGAATTAAAGCCATACCGAATGTTTGCTCTTATGACCTCGCCGATTGTATGCTATTCCAGCATCAACAAAGAAATTCGACTTTCTTATGTTTCTGATTTATTTAATCCATCCGGCTCAATTTTTAGCAAACGCTTAAAAAATATACAATGACTATTCGTCTTCTGTGGGAAGATTACGAGAAACAACTCATGGCCTCGCTATCGATCACAGAAATGTGGGTGAGGGAAATCTGTCTCCCTCGTCAACCGACCTATGGGTCTCGTTCACATCTCACCTCTACTTCCAGTATGTCTTTAGCTTATTATTCTTCATCAGCGGTGCTTAGTCAGCCTCCGAAATGCCCGCCCAGGTATTTTCTAACTTAAGAAACCTTAATGCAATAGCGTTAATAATAATAACTCAAAAAAGGCTTCTGATTAGCTAAAAATAAGCAAAAAAAAAAAAAAAGAAAGAAATAACCCGAACTAATTTTTAGGATGTAAATTAATTCCAGGAATATCGAAACATTTAGGTGAACATTCAGGAATATTCTGGATATTCTGAAAATTCCTTATATATTGTTTCATACCTCAGCATAGGTAAGCCACGCATATGGTTGACTACCATCAGGTTTTTTGATTCTATAGCCAAGCATTGGCCCGTTGTTCGATTCACGTAAACCACGTCTGACCGCCTCGTAAATTGTACGTGCATCCTCGAAATTGTAATACAAAAGTTGATCACCATGAAGACATGCAGCAACACGAGAACCATCCTTCAAATATTAATTGTTTATGATATGAAAATGTGTTGATGCAAAGCTAGCAAGAATGAATTCCCATCGAAAACTAAGAATATTTATTCAAATATTTATTGAAAATCCCTATCGAATAATTCCTACTGACTAATTTCTATCGAGTAATTCCTAAACACTAATCCTTATCCAGCAATAACTCTATTTCGATGCTCAAAGGAACCATTATGTTCACGTTTTAACTTATTAATTACAAAGGAAAGTGCAGAAGGATATCAAATTAGATAAGATGATGTGCTTTTTCGCTCAGCTTATCTCAGCAAACATTTTCATAAATTGCCAAAAAAATAAAAATAAATAAATAAAATAAAATAAAATAACACAGCTTATCCTATCACCAAAATGAATTTTCCATATAAGAATCGTTGTTCGATGAAATGAACTTCATGCAGTGTAAAATGCAAACAAGCTTTCTCTACTCCTAAATGTCGATAAATTCATTCAAAACCGATGGGTGCAGCGATGCGGAATATGGCATGACAGATCGTCTTACGATGGAATTTATACCATTCGATTTCATGACTCAAGCCTCAGTGATTATTGAGTTGAAAGAAACCATCCGACATACAGACAGACACATACATAGGTAAGACCTGGCCCAGTATAGCATACTTATGCAAAGTAAAGCGTCAAAAGCACACACTAAATGGCCGATTGCATAAAATCCAAACAGAAATATATATGATTCCACATGAAAGTTTATCGTTTGCTACAGAAAAGAATATTATATAACAGTAGGTATTAACTTATTATTATAGTAGGCACGCTTAATTAATTAATTCATAGACTTATTACAATCACTTCAATAATTCAAAGTCGTTTAGACTACTTGAAATCTCCCTAAATATCCGTCCAATTTGAAAAAGTAATTCAATACAAAAAGGTGGAGGAGAGGGAGAGGGGGAGAGTTGTAAAAGATAGAGGAGGGAAGAGGGAAGTATTATAGATGAGGGCCCTTTGCTTTGTTACTGCAACATTTGTCGAGTAACGATAGTGTTCAATAAGGTGTAACACTTTGTGCATAAAAAATTCAAGTACTTTTTCACTCAATGCGTTACTAAAGCGTTTTTTTTTTTGTCTCTTGTAATTACACAAAATTTCCCATCAACGAGCAACATGCAAAATTGTTTATGTCACTTCTATACTACATTTTTATAGACAGATGGAAAGAAATGAAAAAAAATTGCTGCACTTTTTTTCTGCACATCCGGTATTGAAACTTGTGGAAATGTCTTTCTTAAACCACGTCTTCCTTCCGTTTCACATTCAATGTTTGTCTCTTTTCCCTAGTCAACCACTCCATTTATTCGATTGATTTTATTCTACTTATATATTTCAATTTTAATTTCGCTTCATTTTTAAATATTTTTCATTGTATTGAATATTTTTCTTCAGAAAAATGCTGACAATTGATGTGTGTGAATTGCTTAGGTACCACAAAAAATTATGTAAGAGGAAATAATATCAGAGGAAATACGCTATAGGATTGCTTCATTTAAGCAATGAAATGAAAAAATTTAATGCTCTAAATGAAAAAGTTGGAAGGTAATCGAATGATAACTTGAAGCATCTAACCGTTTATGAATTTACCAATGAACTGCTCCCTTTAATATGGGCAAAAATTTAGCGATTTACCTTAACATTATCTTATAATTATATATATACTATCGATGTTTTATATTATGACCTACCAGATCAATCAGATACATCAATAGACATAAATAATGACGAAATATTTAAGCACCTAGAATGAAATAAACCATCAAAATAAAAAATAGATTTATAGATAATATTTGAATAAAAATAGAACAAATTCCACTGATTATATTCATTAATATCAGTATTAATTCTTAAAGTATTCAATTTCTATATTTAAAGTAATATACTTAAAAAGGCTTTTTTCTTATAAATTTTATAAGTAATACTAGTATGTTGTAATTGTTGAAGATTTTAAAAAGTTTCCTTATCACTTCAATAAACACATCAAAAAGGAATGATAGAAACTAAAAAAAAAAGAAGAGATATTTGAGTTGAATGTTGTAATGTTAACCGGTTAAACAAATGAAAAAATGAACATCTAACAGGTTTATCTACAGGTGAAAATGCAGTAAATGAATTTGCAACGAAATTAGTACTCATTGCTGATAGGGTCGCTATGACAATAATATTAGTGAGACAACTAATTCGATAATAACTTAATCTACTAATAAATGGCAAACAGACATACACAGACAGACAAACAACAAGATAGAGGCTTCATTGTAGAGCAAAATTGGCATTTAATAATCGATGAAAATATGGTGTTTTCTATATTTGAAAATTTTATGACTCCTCTTAAGCTCATTAACTGATAATGAACGTTCAAAATTGAAGAAAAATTATGGGCATGACGTCATTTATGGTAGAAATGCACCGATACAAAATGCAAGCAATTTCTTGTGCAAATTGAAAGCCCTATAGCTGTGTCTACAATCTAAAAATTTGCATCATTGATCATTCTATAATGGGGAATTTATCTATTTAATTTTATAAGTCTATTTTCGGCGATTCTAGTGTTGAAATTAGCAAGCAGACAAACAGACAAACAGAAAAACAGACAAACAGACAGGTGCACTGATGCATGTATAAAGACGTAGCATCGCTAAAGTGCGTCTTGCAGACGACTATTTTCAAAAGTGCGTAAAAACGACTGCAACGAAGTTCTGCGTAGACAGGAAAACTTTGAAAGGTTGGCTGGAACCAATTCGCGCTAACAGTGTCGAAAATTTCCCTTTAAAAGAATGTTATTCTTGGCGTTTAGGCACCCGACTCTTGCTTTTCTTTCCTTTTCCCTAACCCATCCCCACATCCCCTACCCATCTTCCTTTTTACCTCCTTCTTGAAAATCTTTGAGGAATGACCTAAACAACTTGAAAAATTTGGCCGCAAATACCTGCAAAATTTCCCATTCAAAATGGCTAATAACAAATTTTGCTATCGAAATTCAACAAAAAATTCAAAATCGAAATGGTGAATTATCTCATCAATAATGATAAAAATCTCTAAAATTATTAATTTTCACCCTATTTTTGCTACAGTTTCGAACTATCAATAAAAATATTCCACTTTTTAATTTTTTGTTTTTATTTTTATTTTTATTTTTTGCTTAGTTTGAATTTTTAAGCGATTAAAACCGGATCTTTTTGAATATTTTCAACAAATCGAATGGAAATAAATCAATTCGATAATGATGCTTAAAATTTTTTTTTCGAACATCAGAAACAAAAATCAATGAGAGAGAGAAAAAAACGCTATTTAAAGAACGTTATCGTTTCACCTTCTAGCCATTCGTTCGTTTCAACGATTTTCTTCGATATTTTTCTTGTTCTCTCTACTCTAGAGCTGTTTATTTCTTCCATTATATTTCCGACGAATTTTGACTGTTATACTAAAATTCTTCGCGTTCAATCACCTCGAAAATCTCTACAAAAGTAATATGCAAATTTGCTAGTTAATATGCAAATTTGCTAGCATCGTTTAATGTATTTACTCTACCAGATATTCATACAGTACGATTATGATATAACTACCGAGGTTGAAAATTTTTAGAAAAATATTGAATTTTTTCAGAGACATGAACTTTTTATTTTTCAGCATAGCTACTAACCAAGGATGTTCGCATTAAAAATTTTATCTTATTTTTATACGGTTATTCTAGTTCAGTAGATAAATTTAAGGCTGAACTCTTTAATTTTTCTAGTCTAAGCCTCCTTAACTGTTCTCAGTTTTTCTTAATTTTTACAAGAGTTCTTAACCGATCTCAAGAATAGATCCACGAGACATTTTTGAATTTGCGAGAAGGATTTGGAGGAGTGTACCAAAGCGTTGAAATGGTAATCTTTGATTTTATTTCGACTTATTATACCACCCAACTATTTTAATATTCACAAATAATCAAATCAAAGCCCCAATTATGCGTTTTCCAATATCATCGAATATTTGCAGCAATTCTTTGTTAAGGCTCACTTTTTATATATTTCCATATGACTTTGGACGTAAAAATTACGATATGCAAATTTGTGCATTTTTCAATTAACCGTACCCTAATAGACTACCATATCTACCAAGTCCATCATCTTACCATATCTGTGAGCCAAAGTTCAGTTGTTTGCGACGCTAAAATACCAAAGCAAGTAGACTCATGAACAAATAAACAGGTATTACCATATCATCCCCCCTCCCCCCTCCTCGTTGTTTTTCAAAAATCTGAGGGAAAGCTTAACAAATCGTATACTATAACTGTATTTTATAAATTTAGAATACTTTTCGTTTAGGTTGAAATTTACTGCAAATAAAAAACGCTAAAGCAATAAAGTAATAGTAAATATTAAAAAAATAATAAATAAAGAAAATAAATAAAAGAAATGAA
Organism: Baylisascaris schroederi; assembly: GCA_006503575.1. Taxonomy (NCBI): domain Eukaryota; kingdom Metazoa; phylum Nematoda; class Chromadorea; order Rhabditida; family Ascarididae; genus Baylisascaris; species Baylisascaris schroederi. Next base: position 40,007 of record QEWY01001008.1, on the reverse strand, counting down.
AAACAAAGGCAAATAGCGAAGCAAGAAGAAGAGAAAGCAACCGCACCGATAGCACACGAGTTTGTGAACTGAAATCAACGATTGGTTTCACTTTAAGAGGTTGATCAAAATTTCGCGCTTGATCTCCACGAGTGATGACACATCGCGAAATACTATTGCTCCTATTCGATGCCGTTCTAAAAGTAGAGAAAAAAAAACTTTTGGCTTTCATCCAAATTTGCACACCACCTCTATATATAAGCTAAAGTTTGATCTATGCGTTGCTTTGATTCAAAAAAATATATATATAATGATCAAGAAAATAGCGCAGAAAGGTTAGCACAGAATGTGCGCTCACATGAAATGTGTTTTCCTAATTTATCTCATTCGATCATTCGGTTATGTAATTTTACGAGGAAAAAAATAATTTGCTATTATATTTTAGTATAGAACCAGTAAATCCTAAAATGAAAAATCTTTTCTTAACTCGTAAAATTCCTGAAAATTCTTAAATAAATGGTACCTCTTTCAATCAAATAGTTGAACTAGTTGAAAATTATATGAGAAATAACCAACCTTGTACCACAAAGGTTCGAAAAAAACGATTCTTGGCGTGTGGTGGGGATTCGTTGATCGACGTTCGTATCATCATCAGCCATGATAGACCGTGCACCAACTAAACACAATGTGAGGCTATCATATAAAAACGATTCAACTCAACCTTAAGAAACCCGTTTTCGATGTTCACTTTAGGGTTCCGCAATGTGCCTGCTGAAGTTTGTTAGGCCCGGCTCAACTGTTTTCCATTTAACGCCGTTTAACGAACAACAAGGGAATATAATGAGCGCACTCTCAATGAATGATCATGCAATTTGTTAACCACAAAATCAAAAGTTTTTCTTTGCGTTTTTACTTTTTTCGATAGTCTCACATAAAAGCCACTCTCCATCCTTGACAGATCTTAGCTTTTGAGGAGAAGAGAGAAGGGTTTGGATTGGGAAGGGGTGGGGAGAAGCTTGAACACCCATAAAAAAGAATTATAAATATTTCAATAATATAAAAATATTTGCATAATTTTTTTCGAAATCGATGATAATTTTTGCGTTTGCAGTAACAGTTTCACTTGGAAATAAACATAAAACGAAAGAAAGGTATAAAAATTTCCCATCGATTTTAATGAGCACTGTTTAAAACCTCATCACCATTTGAGTTAAATTCATTAGCTCATGTATCACTTACATTTTAGTTTTTTTTTTTTTTTGCAAAATAATATCTTATTAACTATATTATTTACTAAATAATCAACTACGAATGTTATATGAAATAATAACATAAATAAAAAATAATCTCATCGAGTTTTAAATTTTTTTTTTCAAACAATACTGACAACCGGTCATAGTGAAAACATTTAGAGAGAGACATCAAAGTGTTTAAAGATGTTTAAAGAATCTAACGAGTTCGGTGCACTCAAAGAATTCCAATTTTCTTAAGAAAAAAAAAATTTCTGCTTTAAAAAAAACATTTTCTCATTCAATAATTCGATAAGTTCCTATAATATTTCAGCTTATGCAAATTTTTGCGTCGAAATGAGTGAAAATTATTAGTCAATATTGTTTCTATACTCTTCAGTCGATAAATAATAGCATAAACAACTAAAAATAATAGAACCTGGAATTATTTAGTTAGGTTTACCTGGAATTGCTCAATTAAGTTTCGTCAGGTTTATTATTATACCTGGAATCAACAAATAAAACTTGCAACTTGGAAGTTTGACTGCATTCAACATCATCAACGCCGAATGAAATTTTACTAAGGAATGAGGGAAATCATTAATTGCAAAATATCTTTGCTACCAAATAAAAATATGATAAAATATAATAAATAATTTGTTTTTTATCTTCTTTATAGGGTGGCTAATCATGCATAAAATCAGATAGTATTGAAAAATCTGATATAATAAAATACGCTTCTAACAATATTGGCGAGGCTTGAAAAATGTTCGTTAAAACCTCTCCCATCCTATTTGAGAATCTTTAAGTAAGATATCATCGAACATTAGCGGCGTTGAATGCATCTACAGTTTAAAAGAAAAACACACACATACACATCACTTGCACCTACTATAGATGTCTTCTAATACCTCATTCTGCTTGCACTATCTCGATGACGTATTAGGAATGAATACTTGTTTCTATAGAAATATTGCGCATTAAATCAAATATGACCTCGCGTGTTCTATCACTACGCTATTGCTACCCGCAATATATCGAGAATAACAGATTGATATTTAAGTTGATCACTCGTTTATAAAATCGTCATTATAGCACTAAGAGGAAAATATAAAAAAAAAACTTAAAAATAATATAGATAGCAGCAGATATACCAATAGATGATATTAACATTTACATATATAAATTTATATATAAAAAGGATACATATAAAACCACAGATAACATTTACATATACAAATAAGAGCAAAAAATTTTCGCGTAAACTGAAACGGCCGCTGAGAACATGATGAGCGGGTAACAATGAAACGCGCTGCTTTAGTCTTAAAAAAAAAATTACCTTTCCCTTGAGGCAAGATGCCATTAGAGACTGCAACCATTTTGTTGTTGTGACTGTCTCTCGGAGATGTTAGAAGTGTGGCGTTGTAGTGTGTGAATTCATCGAAAGCATATGCTCATGAATTCTTTCTTTCAATTAAAAAAACGGCCCAATAAAAATAAATATGCAGAAAACGTCCTAATATTGTAAGAGTAGATGTCGAAATTGCTGAGTCCGTGATCGTTCATCAGCCCCTTTTCTGCAATGAGGTGAACATAATTAATCGGAAAGGAGAGGGGTCTTCTCTTCATCCATCTTAGCTCCTTTCCGGATCTTTTCCTCTTCTATCTCGGCACTTTTTCATTTCTTTTTCGAAATTTATGCCAATATGTTCCGTAATAGTCTAATCGGATTGTCTGCCCTCTCTGTCATTTAGTTACCTCCACTAGATTCCAGTATTTCCATCAACGATCCAAAAATAATTATTCCCTTACAGATATTTCGTGGTTCTCTATCGCTTTCGGTTTTTTTAGTTTATTTTCAGACCACATTTTCACAGGTATGATTCAAATTTTTAGACAAAATAAAACTTGCTAGGTAAATTTAATTATATTAGCAATGCAATGTTAAGCATTTTATTATTGCTTTTACGCATTTATAAAATCGTTCATCTTTTTGTCGTAAAAATATTCAATGTTCCATTTAATTCCACAACTTATACGCATAGATGTGGCTTCACATGATGCGATTTTATGAGCAATTCTGCAAACATATAAAAGCTAATGCTAACTTTGCAGAATTTATTTGTTTTCGTTTAATGTAACAAATTTAAATGCGTATTATTCGATAAGATCGAACGTTCGAATGATGAATATTTTTCGCTAATTTTAAATAATTTATTCCAGGTAAATATACGCAGTTGAAGATGCATTGAGACAAACAAACAAACAGACAGACAAACGGTATGCATACTGTGTTGATCATACTCGTCTTAGTGCTGTTGTGTTGCATAGGGCAATACGCTGCTCTACTCTCAGAAGCACCAATCGACAAACGAAAACATACAAATATGAATTCATGGCGATCGGAAGCCGTGAAACGTCTATGGGCTGAACGAAGACGAATGGATCGAACACCACTTTTTCGGTTACCATTGGCAGGTTTCCCACATGTTGATGTGCTGCTCAAAGACGAATCGGTCACCAAAAGTGGTAGTCTAAAACATCGTTATGCATGGGCACTTATTATGTGGGCCGTTGTTGATGGCAAAATCGATGCGAATACAACAGTCTATGAAGCATCGGCGGGTAATACGGCTGCTAGTGAAGCATATTTTTGTTCGCTTATTGGTGTAAAATTCATCGCCGTTGTGCCACAATCAACCGAACAAGCTAAAGTTGCAAATATCGAATCATATGGTGGATATGTTCTAAAGGCAAAACCAGGTAAAATGCTTGTACAAGCACAATATGAAGCCGATGTGAATGGTGGTTTCTTTATGAATCAATTTGCAAATTCGGATAAAGCTGAAGAGTTCCATGAAAGTGGTGATTGTCCACATGAAAGTGTCAACCTTATGCATGAAATTCTTGCACAAATGAGAGCCGACACAAGTTTGACCGTCAAATATCCACATTATTTTGTTCATCCGGCTGGGACTGGAGGTACAATCACATCGGTGGGTCGATATGCAAAAAAGTATGATTTACCCACTGAAATTGTTCTTGTGGATTCCGAGTTTTCGGTTTATTACGACTATGTAATGGAGGGTAAATTCGTTAACGAAAGTGGTGCTTCATTTTGGATATCACCCGGAATGGCCGGAACCGGTTTCGGAACGCTAGGACCCGTAAAATTTGGCGTCAGCTCTAGTCTTCTCCCATCAGTAATCGATCGCGCGATTAAAGTACCCGATCTTGCATCAACGGCTGCGATGCTTGTTCTACGGAATCGTGGTATTAACGCTGGCGCAAGCACAGGTCTCAATCTATTAGCAATACTTCATCTAGCTGCAACTGCACCCTATGCAAAACTACCGTCGAATCAACGTTTGACAATTGTAACGTCACTTGGTGATTCTGGTGACAATTATGTTAGCTCGTATTTCAACCGTACATGGATTGCCGATAATTTCAACCATCTTGGTGGTCTTAAAGTATACAAATGTTGGACTGAAGTGATTGAAGATTCAATCGATTCAGGTACTGATGCATTGATTGAAGGTACAAAACGTTGCTCTGGACGACAACACTCCTAGAAAGAAAGAAGTGGCTCGACGAGTAAGCAATATTTATAACTGCCATTTTTGAGTATTCAGTTGTAAAATATCTTTTTTTGCAAATAAAATGTGTCAATTAAATCGAATATGACTGATTTTTTACAATTTAAATCCGAATAAAATAGCCTAAGGTTCTAAGAATGTGGAAGAGAAACGTCGAAGAAACGCTACATATGATATGATATGATATGATACAGCGGAAGATATGATGATATGACATACTTTGATGTACCGGATGATATGATGATATGATATGCTATGATATACCGGTTAAATACCAACAAGCTCTTCCTACCTCTATCATTTGCATCATAGAGCTCTACACTACCATGTACGAGTGCATCAAGCAGCACTGCCCCATCCTTCCCCTACCTTACCTCCTTCCCAACCCATAATACAGCATTAACCATTTCCTGAAACGACTATGAGTGCACAGAATACGGAAGTACCTATCAGTTACACACCTGTGTGGAGAATGTCATAGCAGCGAATGATCGCCGTATCCGTTCCGCAATATCCACCTTGCCGATATGCCATCTGTGTCCGGAATGAAGTCGTTGCGCCCGGAACACCGTTTACTAGTTCTAGAGGAAGAATATTTTTAATAGACCACCCAAACAATAAGAGATTCATAAACGGCAACAATGCAACATAGACTAGCACACTGATACCTTGAATATACAATATAAACGTTCTTGTTCACCTCGCTAATTAAAGCAAAATAAAGGTAAAGTAAAGGTAAATGTGAAGGTAAAGGTAAAATAAGGTAAAGTAATGTGAAGTAAGCAATGACGATATTCAACAATAACATTCAAACACCAAATACAGATATATTATCACAAGAAATAAACAACACACATATTCCAATAAGGTTGTTCGATGCACTCCAAAATCACAAAATGATGAACTCATTCTGTGAGATACATTTTTCTCAGAGAAAAAGTTTCAAGGATTAACGTCTGAGGTCACCGTTCCTCTTTCCCAACCTTTCTTTTGTAAGGAAACCTCAAATTACTTCCTGATGACTTGGGTGGCGAGGATCCTTCTATCCCCGACGATCAAGAACTTTGGCTTTATCGAGGAACTTCCTACTACTTTACTCCCTCTCCCACCCCTCCCTCCCCCTTTAAAAGAAAATTGCTGTCCGGACAACACGCATCGACGACCAAAGGCCGCAGACCGCACCGGCGTACAAAGAAATCGAGAGTTCACTTTACCTCAACGAAGTATCCAACCAACAAGAATTAGTAAAGCGATTAATTCCAGCTTCCCCTACCCCACTACGGCATCCAGGTTTAAACGACCAAAATTGGTTACAAGGAAATAGAATGCCCCAGCACCCAGAACATACGATTTCGCGAACTCTCGGGTGTTAGAAACTTCGGGGATTACAGTTGAGATATTACGGTGTTCATTTTATTCTCCGTTCTAAATAAACCTTCAAGGACGATGGCATCGCAAAAATAATAGGAGATTCTAATTGTGTTTTGTAATAATACCACCAGCTGAGAAATAAAATAAATTGCCTAAGTTATTTGTAATTTGCCTAATCTACCAAAGAAAATAAAAACCACCGTATGCAAAGAAAAGTATCACATCAAACTTCAAATATTTCCCTTCGTTCATAACGCATAACTGAATAAAAAATATCATAAACATGAACGGAAAATAGTCCAATAAATAAAAATAAAAAAACAAATTTTACCTATAACTTTAAGAGAATCAAAGAAAAGAGATCGCTTACAGAGATTCATAAACGACTCAATTGCAAAGGCAGATGAACACATTTCTCGTTGTTTTCTCCATATCGCAAAGCCGCTGATGAACCGACTTCCACCACTAATTAAGAAGAGCCTTTAATCTCGCTGCATTCCGTTCCCTAAATTATGAAGTAAGCAAAACTGGACAGTCAATATTTCGCAAAGAAACCCTCATTCGCAAAAAATGGCAAATATAATATAATTAATCTTTAAAAAAATAAGATAAAATAAAGGAACTTTTTCGAAATATAAAAATAAACAATCGACATCACTGAAAACTGCTGAAAAATTCCAAACTCCAAATAATCCTCTTATCAAATATTTTTTCCAACTATCCGACAAATTTTCTGCTTACTCACTTTTCAACTTTTCAACACTCATAATGATCGTCTCTTAAACGGATTCTTCCTCCCTCCCCTCACCCCCATCGTCAACATCCATAGGACAAAAACTGCTTCGCAATGATCGTCTCTAAATGGATTCTTCCCTCCCATCCCCCCTCACCCCCTATCGCCAACACCCATGGGAAAAAAACTCCTCTCCATACGATATCGGTATCGCTGAATGAAACTTCACCACAAATACAACCCCTCCTTCCATTTATTTTTTATGCCCTCGACTCCAAACCGAAATCGAAAATCACATAGTTCTTTTCTTATACTAAATCCCAATTTAAGAGACATCATTGCTCAGATTCAGCTGATTAGTGACGATCTCTTCACAAAAACATACTCGATTATATAAACGAAATAAAATTAAGCTTAAAATTAAAAGAGGGATAGAACAGCTCTCCGATAAGAATAGTAAAACAAAGTTCCAACTCAATAACCTCCACCCCCTCCCCTTCACCCTGTATTCCTCCTGTAAATACGTCTTGATGAGCACTTCAATAATCACCACTGATGATCTCAGTAACAAATTTTTAGCTGATTTTCTAGCTAATCCAGCAATATTAAAATAAAATTAATCATCAAATTTTACCTTTTTCCAGACTTCAATCGCATTTTCGTATTTCTTGCTTCTAATTGTGCGGATGGACCAATTTCATCAGCGTACGATAAGAACAAATTACGCATTTGTGGGTTTTCAACCTGTAAATTTATATGCTCAGCTGCTTGAAGAAAAGCTCTTCAATAATGTTGGAGCTTTAAATTTGAAAACTTGACAACACTACTATCAAACAAATCAACGTAATGAAAGAATCGAATCTCGTTATCATAACAAATAAAGGAGCATCGTTAAGCAATTCTGGACGGTTATAAATCGACTCCGAACAGACTCCCCAGTTCCGTGCTATCGCCCTACTCTGCTTAACAGCCTCATTAGGACGGAGGCGGTGAAGCCTCGACTTTCCTCTGGATCAGAAAAAACGACGAATCCACTGGTCAGTATCCGACGGGTAGGAGATGAACCTAAGCCTTAACGTTCACGCGACCTTACAACCTCTCCTGACCGGAAATCGAGACGATATGCGAAGACATTTATTCATAGTAAATGACTTCGATTGAAATAAAGTAAAATAAAAATAAAGCAGTATTATGCTCGACAACGTTTTTATATAAATGTCACCTTCAAAAGACAGAAGACATGTCCCCATCATCACATATGAATAAAATTATTCGCAAAAAATCCCAACATTGAACAAACGCCCACCCACTTACTGACAACAAAATTAAATGAACGCACATCAACTGAAATCATTAAAATACAATAAGATACCTTACTACTACTGGTTTAATTATCCCAACCACTAAAAATCTTTATTAAAATAATTTCAGGTTTTTCCTGTCCTATAAACTATTTAAATGTCAAGCATGCAAACAACAACAACGATACCCGATAGGCAGGTGACGGAAGAGGATTGCGTGCGCGCATGTTGTTTCCTGTATACGCGATACATTTCAGCTGCCAATCACCAACTTCTTCATTCCACCAAACGAACCTTTCAATCATTTCCAAATATTCGGTAGGGATGTAGTTATCTGCAATCAACAATTTACTTACCCGCCACCCACAACGGCGAAACTTGCACCCTGCTCAACAATTACAGCACGATTATACAAATCAAACGGAACCCTCAATTAGCTGAATTAAGTCTCCATGAATCAACGTACCAACTTCTATAAAATCAAAAACGACTGACCTAATCCAAACTTTGCCCTAACCCTCTACGTTAATCTTCCACCGATGACCGTCTGCTCGCAACACCTAATGACCATAATGGTCTCACAATTGAAATTGACAGGTTAAACGGCTTCCAGACGGTCTAAATTCGAGCACTAAACATTCTTATGCAATTCGAAAATGAATTAAATTGGACGTGTGGTGTAATCTAACGAAGTAAACCTACTCAACGTAATCGAGTAACTGCACTAAATACTATTGTATTGCTCTTTCCAAATATTCACAATCAATAAAATTACTTCAATCAAATATTTTACTGCAACCATTCACAACTACCCATACATCCTCTATATTCAGATAAAACACCTCTTAAAACTGTGAAAAGATCCCTTTAAAAAATGAGCAGTGAAGATGAAAACAGAACCACAAATCAATCAGCCATCAATTTAAGCTCTTCAACCTCCATTTGCTTGCTCCCTCATCGACATCACAAATAAACAGATTATTACCGAAATAGATATGACGCTCTTGCCCTTCCTGAAACATTCTCCCTCCTCTTTGCCCCTCTCATTTGCTCGAACTAATTGCACAAAAAATGCACAGAAATAAATCTCAAGAGAATTTACCCCTAGCAATTTCAGCGAATCAATAATCGGAATTACCCGCAGAAGAAAGTAAACGAGGACAATTACCCGCAAAAGAAGGTAAACGAAACAAAAGAATCGAACGTACCAATTATAAGAAGCTGTAGAAGCAGTTCAGATCGGAGCTGTCGCACAGAATCGAGAAGTCCCTCCATTTCACGTTGATGTTCACTGTGGACATCGGCCAATTCACTCTTTGCAGCATTCAACATCGTCCATACCTTTTTCAATTTTTTCGTTTTACCATGCGCTTCTTCAGCCAACGAATTGTACTTCTCCTCCAAGTCGATCCTTAAATTCATCAATTTTCACCCAATAAAACTACGAGTCAATATTTTTCAATCTAATAAACCACGATTTATTTTCTAAAATGACTAAAATATAAAACACACTAGATCATCTCAGTTTTTTCATTAAAAAAAAAAAAAAAGCAAAATGAACAGACTAAAACTTCCTCAAGACCACAGGAATAGGTCTCAACTAATCCTTCATTGTTCTACCCTCCCTCCTCTCTCCCCCTCCCATCGAATCCTAGCCCTCGTTCTGTACATTTCCAGGATCTAATCAACAACTTAACAAATCCATCATCTGCCTAAAAACTATCCACCATTCTCACTGATACCAACCTTTCTTGATTCTTTTCGGCGAGGGCCTGTCTAAGATGCGATTCATTGGTACGTGCCCGTTCCAATTCGGCGTTACTCTCGGCGAGCAATTTTGCTTGTCGCTCGGCTTTCTCCAACATATTCTCTCCACCAACAATCAGCTTCTTCTCGATCTGTCGCAGTTTATTCATCAGTTCATCGTGTTCCGCTTTTGCACGGGACAGCTCAGCCTTCAATAATCCATTCATTCATATCCCTATCATCCGCTTCCAATATCTATGATCCACCACTCATGCAGCATATCATCTTCAAAACGTGGTAGTACGACGCTTACACTACCCAAAATTTCTACATTTTTCTGTTTATTTCGCAAAACACACACTATATATCGTTCTCATCTATTAAACGTCAACTCGTTTCAATTGGAGCTTTGTGAACGTTTCTCTCCTTCCTGCTCGCATAATTTTCGATGTTTTCTCACTCCGGGATGTTATAATGATCGAGGTGACCAGAATACAAGAATTCCAGAAATGCCGAGGTTATCATCAAGCTTCGTCAACAGGTGAAGAAAATACTTGACTTTCAGAAACATCAATTTTGACACTTTATGTGCTCAAATCCCTTTCTTTTCCTACAGAAATTGGCAGTTTTCCGACCGCCTCCCGAATTCTTCTATTATACCTTCATCACTTCGAACAATTAGGTGATAAGCATTTGCTCGTGTGTTTGCCTTCAACTATCCCACAATGCATAATAGTTAACTGGAGCAAGCATCTTCCGAGGACGGACATATGCGCCTACTGGCGCATATGTCCATCCACGGATCTACCCATTCAGTGTGCTACACAACACTAATACCACCTAATTGTTGCCAGAAAAGTTTTCAAAAGAGTTTTAAAGTATTACAATAAACTGCAGGCATCTCTTAGTTATGCATAGCAAGCTTTAACAAACTGTTTCAATTAGTTGCAAATAACTTCAGGTTATGCAAGCCCTTTTCCGCAAGCTGCAACCATAACTAGGTTACTACTTTTGGCAGCCTTTGCCACCTATTCTAGAGTTGATAAGTCAATCCGAACTAATTTAGCACCGGCTCATTCGATCGCCATCTTCAAGTTGACCCCTACTTAAGCTCTTCTAACGAACCTACTATATAATTAGACAGCTATATTTCACTTTAAGATATACGATGCAAGGTCAACCATATAGGTAAACGATCAAAACTGCACCCTCATGCAAAAATCATACAGCAAAACGCCGATAGCTGTCAATAAAAACTAGTAAAACGAGCAGCAAAACTCACCTCTTTAGCTCGAAGTTCAGCAGCAAGTGCCTGACGTTCCTCTTCGGCCATTCCTTTCTCCTTCTGAAGTTCGTTACGTTTCAGCTCGATGTTCTTCTCAAGTTGCTCAATACGTTCGTCGTATTTGCCCCTCACCCGTTTAGCACCTTCATTTGCTTCACCTTCTTCGGTTTCCTCTTCACCGCTACCACTCGATTCATCTAAATTCACACCAATTACATTGCAATCACTAAAGCAAACTGATAAAAACTCCACCAGGTTTGATTTCTGATGGAGTTCCCATAAGGTAGCACCTTTGCAAACAACAGTCCCCTAATCAACGAGAAAAATAACATCTCAAGACTCAACCATTCTCTCCGCATCTCACTTCCACCTTATCATATCAGTGACATCATATTCCTCTACTACAATCTTATCATTGCAAAAACTTATATCGCCCATAAACATTAAACATCGTCAATCTGCCATCAATTCTGGTACGTAAAGGAATATTTCTCATATGCAAAAAGAATCAGGTATCATTAGAGGTTACAAACAGCTCCATATTGAAAAAAACAAAAACAAAACAAACAAAAGCCGACCTCTTTTAACAAACTGGGAAGATAAAGTGGTTATAACGCTCACCAATAATGCCGCTTTGAGAAGAAAGGGAAGAAAAAAGGAGGCGACGTGTTAAATAATCACCTAAGTGCGCCAACTTCAAGACAAATGATAGTAACCTAATAGTAAAATTCCCTATCCACTTGACATATCCAAGGGCTTTAGAATCTAAAATCCTCGATCATAGAATTTCCACTCAACCATCATAGTATCAATCAAACTTTCAAAATAACAGAAAAGCCAAATCTTTGGACCACCCACTACAGTTTTAGGAAATTTAATGACCCAGGGTATTTATTTCATCCATACGATACATTCCCAATATCCAACCGCCCCCTAATATGCACGCACAAACAAAAAAACCACAACTGCACACAGATGAAATCCTCACGGGAAAGATAAAAAGTTGCTTCCGAGAAAGAATTTAGAGAGTAGTGGATGGGTAGCGAACAGTTTACTCGGTACCAGACAAACCACAAAACTCCAATAAAAAAACCTCTCCCCGCAGCATAACATTCCAAGCAACCTTCCAAAAGGCGATTTAAAACTTCAATGACTTTTCAATAAAATGTCGAGTCATAAACACAACTAACGAAATCCCCTAAGGCAATCACTATTGCAGATTTTGCGAAACCGATAGATCAATCTGAAACAGCTACAAGCGTTGCTTCGTCAGGGTTTTAATGCATGTCCTATCTGCCAAACTTCACAAGTCTAACTCCACTGGTGCCTAGTTGAAACTTTCATGTAGGCAGACAGACAAACAAACAGACATACGAACAGGCATAGAAGCAGGCACAGACACGACGTGCCTTGCAAATCAACACAGCAAAAAATAAACGTATCTGCAATTTACTTATAAATTATTTCGCATAATATAAGAATGAAAAAAAATTAGCATAAAAACAGCAATACAGAAGTGTGCACTAACCGTTGGCAAGTAACTTTTTAAGATGCTCGATTTCAAGTTGGAATTTCCTCAACAATGCATCTTTAGGATCCTCGTTTATATGAGCCACATTCTTTATGTTCTTTGCGCGGTTGGCGTATCGCAACGTCGATACCGTTTCATCGTAATTATAAGCCGCTGGGCCTATATTTGCACACTGCAAGCAAAATTAACTACGAAAACGAAGAAATATCACACCACATCACATAGTTCAGCCTATCGTCCAACTTACATAACACTCAAGCTATTTTAGACAACAGAAGATTCACTGCAAGGTCGCAGCTTGGAAAATGCTTCATCGTAGTTCATATTTTATAGTTTTGCTCGATATATAATGTTTTAAGTTTTAATTCCTTTTTTATAGTTCCAGGCAACCTACAGAATGGGAGATTCAAAGCCAGTTATATTGGATGTATGCCAATTTCAAAAACTCCCTTCAAGAGTCTCTGGAAAAAGATTGCACAAAGGTCAATCCCACCACTAGGTTTTAATGAAACAAAACAACTACTCGATTCAACCAACAATAATTCATATCGCAATCAAAAATGTCTAACAAAATACGATCGCATAATAACACACTCATAACGTACCATAACAGTCTTTGAATTGCCACCTAGTGAGTCCTGCAAGAGACGGGTAAGTTTTGAATTTCGATATGGAATATGGGTGGCTTTCGTATCCACCAATGCGCTGATCACATTGCCCAACGACGACAGCGAAAGATTGATTCGAGATGCCTCCTTCAGCCGCTGCCCGCTTGCACCTGTCTTTGACTGTCGCTCACTGCCCTAAAACCCCACATAGTTAGAATAGGTATAAAGGTCGCAACACTCCTCAACACCCCACAGAAAATGAGTTCACCTCCCCCCCCTCCGGTCAACTACAAGTCGAGTATCCTCAAATAACGGCTGCATTTTCAGGTTTGACTGCAGATTTGCAGAAAAGCAACATGAAAAGAAAAATAGAAGAAAGAGAAAGTGAAGAAAAGGAATGAAAACTTTTTCATCCGAACACGTCATCACTACTTATCCCTTTTGCTGGATGAGTTCAGATATTCGTGGCGATTAAACTTATATAGCACCCTCTCCCCCCTCCCCCAGCCGAGGGATTCTTCAGTCTATACTGCATCAACAGGATTATGGTATAACCAACTTCAGCCTTCATAATCGATAAATCACTTTCATGTAAAAACCATTCGCTATTACCGAAGAAACAATAGGATCACGAATGAGTCAAAAAAGTATGCATATTCACCACAACACAATAACCATTCACAACTGTATCGACGGTATTCCAGATCAACATTTCAAAGGATGTTCTAAATGATTAACTTAAGCTGCTTATTAGATGTTTATCAGATAATAACTCAAACTTCATCACAAAATATTAAAAAAGAAAAAAAAACATAAGACAAAGACCTCAATACCCAACTACTACCTGCAACTATATAAGATTTTTATCGACGCATATCGCCGATTTAAGTTAAACATAATTCAATGCAAGGTACAATTACGCTAAACAAAGCAAACAAAACAAAACAAAAAAAAACACCAACCGCTAGATCGACTAGCTGCAATTTGCCCTGTGTGAGGTGATTCCGTCCACCTAGACGTTCACTGCATTCAACTGTTACAGTAAATAACGCATGTGAACGTGAACTCTCGATGTTCATATTGGTCGCTCCAACCGACCTGGAAACATCCTCTCACAACCTCACAACTCTTTTCAAAACCGTCACCCCAATAGGAATGAATCTCAGATCAAGCTTACATATAAAGGCTAAAAACCAAAAAAAGCAAAGGTCCAACAGCATCTACGATCACAGATGGGAAGATACCTACAGCATTATCACTCCTATCGCATTCGCTATCATTAAAACTTCTAAGCGAATCAAATGAAGGCAAATATAGTTTTGCTTCCTTTTCAAGGATGAAACTGAATTAAATTAAAATAATCTAAACAAATGTCCATACAGGTACAACCTCTCAGAAACAACAACTTACACCACACTAACCTATAGAACTAAAATCATTCAGTGATGCCTCATAAGCACCACATAAACCCTATTCTGCACTGTACCTCATTTCCCATTTGTAACCTAAAATTGGCCTAAAAACAATTAATTTACCTGTTGTTACTGCCAAATTGCATTATCCTTGCCATATGATCTGCACTCGAAACTGTAACACTTGACAAATCCTTGACGTATACCCCCACATCGGGACGCTCCTTTAAAAAATCTCTTTTTGAAGATCGATGCTCGCCTGTCCCTTATTATAAAGTGGCCTTTACTAGCATTACTACTATTATAAAAAAACTGTGATACCATATTGATATAAAAAAAGACACCAATGCGAGCATGTAGTAAAGGGCATGCAACCTTAGAGATCTATGCCGGGGGGGGTGGAGGTTCAAGAGGGTGGGCAAGGGAGGGTTTGGGAGGAAGGGGGTCTCTGAATGAAGATTTCTCGCTACATAAAATGCATAGTAATCACACCTATTCAACGATGCCTAGTAAAAGCAAAAGCATCTGCAACGTTCAGCAAAATAAAATATAAAGTAATCACCGTATCAATTCAACTTCAAAGAGCTAATTAACTCTCCTTTGCCAGCTGCATACCACTAATACGTACCACTACTGGATCTGCTGCAAACTCTCCCGGCATGTCTCTTACTTATTAAGGGCGTTCCTATTCACGGGGATTCAAAAAAGTCTTATCATCCCATTCTTAATCAGAGGTTAAGGAAAACCTTATCACTTCACTATCAAAACAAACATGCCAGAGTTACTTGCACGACATTTGCCCTCAAAATTTTGCTCGGCACAACAATCATTTTCAATAACCGTCAACAATTAATAAAAAATATAAGTAACAAAGCATCAATGTTTCAGCCTATTTGGCCAATATAAAATAAAAATCAGAACTAGCTACAAAATGGATACAAATTTTTAAGCTAGATCAAGTGGTGCCATCACTAGTCTCTGCAAACTTTTTGACTACGACTTCAATGTTTCGTGAGTTAAAAGTGTAAGACAGACAGACAGATACAAACATACAAATGTATAGACACATCATATTCTTTGTCGACGCAAACTCGCAAAGATGTGCAAAAATTATATTACCTTGATTTCGAGTCCATGAACAGGGCTCTTCGTTAGAAGGTCTCGTATTTCTTCGTTGTAAATTTCCAAATATGAAACGCGCACAAGGAAAGTCTTGTCCTGTTGACATTTAGCGATGTGATCAAAGATATGTGCAAATGAATTCGGTATTATGCCCGCTTGCTCGGGTGAGTCCTGCAGACCGGACATCGTATATGTTTTACCGGTACCGGTCTGTCCGTATGCCAAAATCGTTCCTGCAACAAATAAATCATATACCGGAATACTTCATAAACATTAAGAAAATTTCCTGAAAAAAGGCAAACCAGATAAACGGATCGGTTATCATTCCCAATGAAGGAGGATGATGCGGGAAGAAGAAGATCCAGGACGAGGAATTCAGTCCCTATCAATTAAAAACCCCAGCTAAATTCTTCGAAAATTCTATATAAAATAACGAGCTCTTGAGCAATTTTAAAACTCATAAAAGCATTTAGTTACATAAATACCCAATATTACAACGCATAAACAGGCAACAAGCATTGATTCGTATCCTCTTTATTAGATAAACACACGTTCAAAATATCCAATTCCCACTCATTTCAAACAGGTCCCTATCAGTTTTATATTTTCTAAGCTATTTTTTACAATGTGACCACTTTATCAGTTAAATAATCGACTAAAATTTATACTACAATACCCAATGGATATATCGAATTAATTGTAATATTGCAATATCGGGCTAACTTAATTGTAATGGTAATAAAATAAAACAAGAAAAAATGAAACCGTTATATCCCTTCAGCACGTTATCGACAATGGGTCGTGCAGCGATATTATACACACTCAGCTGGTCGGCTGTCTCGTCGAATACGGCATCAAATGTGAAGTAACGAGGCGGCTCCTACAATGCTTGCGGTCATTAAATCTATGGTTAACGATATAGCCCTCCGAAAACTTTAAATGAAATAAAACTGCTCTCCAGAAAACCTTTAGCCTACTGAATCTGCATATTTCACAGCGCAAACCTATGCTCCAAATGAGCCGATGGGAGGGTAGATAAGGAGAGGAGGATACAACTGGCTGCAGTTCGACGGTCCCTAACCGACACGACTCTCCCAACCTCCCTTGCTAAAGAAAATGATGTTTTATTGAATGAAGCATGAGCTAGCCAGAAATCAAAGGTAACTAAACCTCTTATATTACTCCATTCTTGAGCTGATATTATTTCCTTCGAAAGAGCACTAAACTTTGAACTCTAAACAGCAACCATCTACGCAAACACATCGGCACACTAATCCTCGTCGGTGAATAGCATCCGTAATCAACCAGTGTCATGTAAAGGTCGAGGTCACACTACAAGGTGAGTGTGTGACTAAAAACTGAAACCTCACCTGTGGTGAGAGGGGATTTGTAACGGAGACCGAATTTGTGTCCACATCGACGTGAACAACCGACTTATGCCCTTGTGAGCGTTCCATATCGCTCAATGGCCTGCATCTGACCACAACACGGACGTTGTCCGCCTCCGTGTCTAGGACCATTTCCCCTCTGCAACAAATACATTCACATATTCGGATGCCAACCTTGTGCCCCATATTCAACGACACCGAATTTAAAAGCATTGAAGGTACCTAATAGTCTCTATGATCCACATCTCAAACGAGACTGCACCCTTCTTAGGAAGTTGCAAACGCTTTACGGTCAACGATTCCCTCCTTTACCTAAGCCCACTAGATAAAAGCCATCTAGATTTGCATTTTTTATTGCATCAAATCTACTTTCAAATAATTTGCGTCAAATCACTTTCCCTCTTATTCTACTCTACTTCTACTAAAAACTTTACTTAATTTCTTCTAAAATATATATTTCATCACCGGCTCTTCCCCTTTCGATACACTATCCCCCCCCCACCCCTCCCAAAACAAATAAATACCTCTAGTTCAACATCAAGCTTACAACCAATAGTATCACACCTGGTTAATTACCAGTAAACTTCATAATTTAGAAAAAAAAATGTATCCATCAAAGCTTTTATTATTAATAAAACGTGAAATGTTTATACAAGAAACATTGCAATGCAAAGATTAATGATAGCTTAACGTTACAATGATTGTGCATTTACAAATGGAATTGACAATAATATATTCCATCATTAATTTAGGCTATAATATTTCTGATCTAATATTTTCATAATACGAGGAAATTTTTTACGAACAATCTATAAGATATTTGAACGAAAAAATTCCACTAGAGAAAAAATTTTCAGAGAAAAAATGAAATAAAATGGAATAAAATAAAACTGAAAAGAAATGACTGCGCTTTATTTGGTAAAATCCGTTGCTATCTAATATTGCAAAGAAAAAGAGAGAGAAAAAAACGGAAAAACGAATTATATGAAAAGAAAACTTTTTAAAAACCAATATAAATCGTTAAGAAATCAATCCTATTTAAAAGCATATACTAAGCGTAACGATAATAAAATGTAAAAGAAAGAAATGAAAAAATATAGGTAAGTTATACGGCTGTCACCAAGTAGAACTCAAAACCAAGGTGGCAATAACCGAATCACTGATCCATTATTGCAATGTATCCTCCGATTGATGGTACTCTTCAGTCTATAAAAATAAAACCCAATTCCAAGTAAAGCATTGCCTTAGTTAGCTGGCAGTAAACTTATTGACAGCCGCTAATGTTCACCTGTATTTTTTCACATCTATTTATGCAATAAATCAAAAGCATTTTATAGTTGTTATACAATGGAATAAACGAATGCCTTAGAAATAATTCACGCATTAAGATTAACCAACTCTAATAGCAAAGAAGAACGCACAATAAAAAGATGACTGAATATAAATATGGAAACAGTTAATGGCGAGTAGCTCATCGATAAAAGTGGAAACCATTAGAATAAGTGATACAAGTTCAATGGCGCATCCCTCAGTAGTGCTTTGAAAAAAAGGTCTTACTTAACAAACATCATGGCAATTCCTATTTATAATTCACTCATCTCTCCTGAAAAAATCTTTTTATATAATTAAAGAAAAACTGCAAGTTTAAACCTTCAATGGTAATTTTTACTTTATTAAAATCCATCACATCCAGTACCTATGGAAGTACTTCTCTGCTTATCAAAAAAAAGAAAAAAAAACAACTTACTCAAATAATTCAAAAATCCCTTTTCAAAAGAATATGCAAATTTTAAAAATAATATGCAAATTCTATAGGAAGGAGGAAGTGCTAACTTATGATGTTCACCACTCACAATAACCGGATTATCCATTCATGATAGACGTTAATAAATGACCTGGAAGATTTATTCGTTAAAAGGGGGAAAAAATAAAGAAAGACTAGAATTCTCGTGGATCGAACCAAACATTTAGCCCCTAAAAATGTAATTAAACAAAATGACGATTCGTCTTCTAAAAATTGTCCCTACAATTCCGTTAATTCACATTTAAGATAGCTCCATAAAAAATAGAAATAGAAATTAAAAAAAACCAAAAAATAAAAAATAAAAACAAAGCATAAAGGAACGGCTAGAAATTATGCACTCAAAAAAATTTTTTCAAACAAATCCATCTACTTTCTCAATAAGGAAATTAAATGATCGAACTTTGACGATTAAAACAACCCTAAAAAAGATGATTACAGTTAACAAAAGCAACATGGAAACATTACAAAAAAATCGAACATTGATTTGCATAATACTTCCTTAAATATTCTTCCAAAAAATACTCAAACATTAAGCGACCGTCTCGTTTTATAAACTGAGAGAGAGAAGGAGGAAGAGAGAAACAAAGAAAGAAGGAGGGAGAAGGAGGAAGAGAGAAACAAAGAAAGAAGGAGGGAGAAGGAGGAAGAGAGAAACAAAGAAAGAAGGAGGGAGAAGGAGCAAGAGAGAGACAAAGAAAGAAAGAGGGAAAAGGAGCAAGAGAGAAACAAAGAAGGAGGGAGAAGGAGGAAAAAAGCAAACAATTAGATGGAAACACGTTTTACGGAAAATGTAAATTCAAATGGCATTATGAAAAAAACCTCGCCAAAAGAAATAAAAAGACCTAGACTTAGATTATCTCCGTAGAAAAAAAAAGAAAATTGTCCACTAATTTATGGCCATTTCACTTAACTTAAATATCGATTATTTTTTAAATATTTTTAAAAATATTTGTAAAAATTCAATGAAAAAAATTTTTCAAACAAGGGATTGCATATCTATGAAAACTTTAAAAAAACGAAGTGAAGGATAAAATCATCAAATTATATCAAACTATGGAAAAGATGAACTTAAAAACAATGAGAAATAATACAGCAGTTAAAATTTAAAGAAAATTGACTTTAAAAATGCACAACAAAAAATCACTGACAGAGCTTAATGAAAAAGAAAAAACCGAGAACTTCAAAACCACACTGAGGAAGGGCGAAAAAATTAAACCCCCCCTCATCGTTCCCCTCATCTCGAGAATGTTACCCCTCCTCCTTCTCTTCTCGGAATGGTACCTTCCCCTTTTTTTCAAACCCATAGGCTCAAGATCACATCAAAGAAGGATGAAAAATTCATACCCCTCATCCTCATCCTCCCCCCCCCTCTTTTCCAGAATGCTACTTGCCCCTCCTTTTCTCTTCTCAGGACGGCACCTCCCCCCTCTTTTCAGTATGCTACTACCAAGCGTTGCCATGATAGCAGGATAATAGGGCTTGGCTTACTCAAATATATCGGCAAATATGACATTTCCCGTTAGCAGAATGCAATCAGCTATGGAGGGATAAGCTAAGGGTAGCACCAACATACAATCAAAGAAACAATTAAATAATAACTTAAAAATATGTGCGAAAATAATGGAAGAAAAGAATAGATAGAAAGCCAGACGACAATCAATACATTCAATACAAAAAAATGCATCAACTTTCTATTTATGTGGACGGAAAATTAGAGGTGCAAGAGAGGGAAAGAAAGAGGAATAGAAAAAGTTATTGAAGCACTAAAGAAACGTTTCGAAAACGTTCACAAATCGACTCATTTCTAAGACGCTAACTACAATTTAATTAATTCTAAATGTCCAATTAACATTAATTAACCTTTAATAAATCTTAAATTATTCAACAATATATAAGGTCCCGCAAGAACTATGGGACTAAGAAGATTTCTTGAGAAAGCTCCACGAACATATCTTTTTTTCATTCGACCGTTACTGACAGCTCCACGATGAAATCGATGAAAAACAATGGTTTACATTTAATTTACAACCTACCGACAATATTGCATTCTCATATTTCGGCACTGCAAAAATAGTTATTTCTATGGCATCAACCTTATGTTTATTTCATCGATGAATACAAAATGAAAAATAAACAAAAAAAGAGGACAGTAGAAAGGAAACAAGAGAAATGCATGAATTTCCTCCACATCCACTTATCAAAACTTTAATATTCACTTCTTCACAGATCATCACATAGACAGCAATAAAGCGATCAAAGCTCAATTAATCCGACTTCTTAACCAACTTCGCTCCCCCCCCCCCCCCCCCCTCTCAAAAAAGCGAATTATATTATCTTCTCAAAAAACCGAGCTTGACGGGAAAAAAGAATGAACATTGATGTTGGCAGAGGAGGC
Source organism: Baylisascaris schroederi (assembly GCA_006503575.1). Lineage (NCBI taxonomy): Eukaryota > Metazoa > Nematoda > Chromadorea > Rhabditida > Ascarididae > Baylisascaris > Baylisascaris schroederi. Next base: position 18,504 of record QEWY01001008.1, on the reverse strand, counting down.
GAACGTCGCTCTCAAAACGAAGAGGCGCAATCAGCTGAAAAGAAGTGATCTTTGAAGCTATCAAGAAGCCCCTTCCGGATTGATACTCACTGCACGCGTCACGAAATCCAACAGTCGACGAGCATACTGCAAAAATTATTTACTCATTACCACATAGGGCTTATGCAGTTAATTCATACGGTCACTGTCAAGGCACAACCATAATTAATGATCCATTTACAACCCCACATTCAAAAACCATTTCCGAAAATTTATGCGCATTTCAGAAATCTTCTATTCACCACACACAACCGATCGAAACCATTTCCTCTCACGATTTTACCAGTCAACGCCATCTACTACCTGCTCAACTGTTCAATAAAAAAAATCCACGACAGGTAACCAACATGAATACACCTCTAAAAGCATCAATAGTTACTAGCTATACCTGAGCAACTGCATTCATGCCACTTCCGCTTACCTCCGCAAAAAGATGCAATCATAAAATCGTATCGATATTTAATTTAAACACCCCTTCCAAACACCCCTACCCGATATCACGAAAAGAAACCTGCTTTTTTTCTTAATATCCGCTAATTATAAAAGCAGCTCATATTAACGGATACCATAACAAGTCAAACCTGATCCGGTTTAACAGTGGAAATGTTTTCTGCCTCCGATCCATACTTCACGGCTTTAGCAGCTGATGCCGTTCTCTTCTTCACTCCATAATAAGTGAGGATATCTACTAAGCCGATGAAGTATATAAGTCGCTTCGAACTCACTGCAAATTATAATTGTAGAGTTGCACATGGTTACTGAAAACCTAGCAATCTTAGATTCCACCCCCCCCTCCCCCTCCAAGCAGCCCTGTCATTCCACTGGAAAGGGAGGGGGCGAGAGGGAGAAAAGGCAATCGCTGCTACGAAGTTATAGACAAGCAAATTGACATGACACTTGCGACGCTCAACAGCAAAGACTGTGAAGCAACCAGCTTGCCTATCTATAACTCTATGATGGCGTTTTCTGTAGTACCATAAACTGTAGTTCAAACAAGTTAAACCATATACAAAGAAAGAATTCATGCAGTACTCTTAGAGAATCTTTCTTTTTATCACGATCTTGTTCCCACTGCATGATACCTGCCAAAATGCTTCAGAGGAAAGAATTTATGAGCATGTTCCGATTACTTACTTTCAATCATTTAAATCGAGCCTATTTCCTCACAACCAACGAGGACACCCTGTAGGCTACTAGATGCCCTTGTTGAATATGACAGTTCAATCTAAAATTGTGTACACCGATCATCTTAAAGCCTCAGAGCATTCTTATGTGGAAGAAGTTCCCGAAAAGGAATTGGGGTTACACAACGCCACAGTGAATTCCCAGGGACGTGCCATTTTATATTTTAATAACTTCCTGTAGTCGTTCACAAAATCACATAGCAAAAGAAATGAAGAACTGAAAAAAGAGGGATGACTGATAAGGAAAACGAAACACAGCTGATAAGATAATCAAGCCTCGCCCATCAAGAAGGCCAACAAATGCTCTTATATATTCCTGCAAGAAAAACCTTCGCAACGAACCACTCAAAAACACCATTAAATGATGCAAGAACTTACATGGATTGCTGGGGATGGCGAAAAATTCGTCATCGAGATCTGGTCCACCTGGAGGGATCGGTGCAAAGGCTCCAGTAGAAGGAAGAGGTGAATCTGGTGGAGTTGGTACTAGCTCATCCCCGGATACCTCTCCTTCAGATTGGTCACCAGCCTGTTGAGTTGCCGCCGCCTCAGCCTCTGCTCGGTCCATGTCATGGATTCCTGCAACAAAAAAGTCACACATCAGCATACATCTTGATCATTGTAAGTTCGAGCACGAACTTTTACTAACCATGAATTTTACCAGAGTCTCAGGATATTAAAGAAAAAATGAAAAAAAACCCCCCCTCCCTTCCCCTCTCCCCCTTCTTCCGTAGAAAAGATAAAGTGTCAAAACTTCCTGGGAAATAAAATTGCATATGCATACTTTGCCAAGGTAAGAATATTTCTACATGCAAATATGCAAGCAGAAAGGGAATCAAAAGCAAGGTCCGACAAGTTGTATTCACAAGCAAGCATAAAATCCCCCCCCCTCCCACTCCTTCAGCAATTATTGCAAAAAACCCTCCGTGAATTCTTGAATAGAAGCCAAAAATTATGTAATTTCCCCCTATCATTTTCATTCCTTCCATTCCTTTATCATAAGACAAATCACCAAAATGAGACTATGACGCTTTGCAATCTACTTAAATGCACTATGATTAACATAAAAATTTCTACAAAAAAGCCAATCAACGCTACCTTCATCGAAATAAAAAGATAACAAACCGACAAGAAGTGAATAGTCCATAAGATGTAAACGAGCAAGGAATTCCGTATCCGAGCTGAGCATATTCACCAATTTCTCGCGGGCATCTTCCGGTAACAGCAATTTGTAGTTATCCTCCAGAAAGTCGTTATCCTTCAATCGAAAAAATGCTCTCACCAACAGATCCTTCACGAGTAACAGTCTTGAGGAAAACAAACTTTTCCTTCAGTTGCAGCTTATAACAAAAAAAAAAAACTGATATCCTTTTCAATAAAACGGAAAATCGAATACGAAAATAAAACTCAAGCAATAAATAAATAAATACATAAATAAATNTCCCATATCCAAATTAAACTGCACTAGTTGACTGAAAACGCCTTCAATGATTCTATCAAACACTTTCGTTAGCTAAGTGTTTAAATCATCGCAAAAAAAGAACAAAACAAACAAATCTTTATTCCATACATTCCCCTCAATTTACAACAATACTAACTATAAAAATAAGGAAGTAAATAAATAAAATGATTAGTATAAACAATAATGAAAACAAACCTCATGATAAAATCTTAGAATTGAATGTATTTCAGCGACCGCCTCTGAATCCATTGTTTTAATCACGAACTTTTTATCGTATGAGACGAACAAACGAGGGCCACTCTTATCCGCTTGATCTGGCTCCGGATCTGGTTCATAGCATGTTAGCGCACGCTGAAATACTTACTTGCAAAGATATCAAGCAAAACTTCCCTCACCTGTATCATACACCTATGGCAGAACCTCACTGAGACTCCAATCGACTCCAGTGCCTAAAATTTTCCCTTCTCTCTCCACAGGATCCACGACTACTATGACAGTCCATCAACAACACTGACAGTTGCCAAATCAAGGTTTTCCAAACAAAACAGGTTATCAAGGAAACACATTATCGGTGGTGCAATCAGCGAGCATGGTCAGTGAGGCCACAAATATTATGGCACATTCTAGGATAGTAAGCACTACAACGCAAATAATTTTAATACTTAAGCAACCACCTTATAATATAACTTTGTATTAGAATTTAATACTTTAGTTTGTATTATTACAATCGGCTACAAATTCGACTTAAATTACAAATCGACGAAATTCAATTAAACTAAAATTTAGCGTTGTTTCCTTCTATAAAATATTACTAAAAGTACAAAAATCGTCTCACTGTATTGTAATATCACATCTAATTAACATTATATAATCGTACTTTAATTCACATAAAACTATGGCGGCTGATGAACAATAACCGCTTCACTTCATTAATAAAAAGTGAATAATATGAACAACCCGAAAATAATCGCCATTACTAATACAATAACTTTAGTCTTAACTAATAATCAAATGACAGAACTTGCATAAAAGGACGCCGCAAAGATCTGAAGATCTTGTCCTTACCTTATACTTCCTCCCACTCCACCCAGAAAACACTCCCCCCTCCGACTCCACCCAGAAAACACTCCCCCCCCCTCCCCCACCTGGCCAACCTCCTCTGGATAACACATGAAACATCATACCTTTCACATCTACTAAAACAAACACAAGACAATAAATAAAATACTTCATAATTCAAAATCTCAATCATACGAAAACATTTTACATCTTTTCCATCAACACAAATCACCGATGCTCAATAAAAATTCCACAACGAAATTAAAGTTTATATTAATCTAAAAATCGAAAATATAAAACAAAAATTACCAAATATTCGTTTTGATCGACGCCAAACTGCTCTCTTATATTGCGGAATACATTTGGGCAGTAATCTTTCACTTTGAAATGACTCGGCATATTATCCCTATAAAATATTCTCAATAAAAGCATCACAAAAAAAATGGAAATTACCAATGAATATTGCAAACGCAAACTTTACCTTTTGTATTATATTTGCATAGAAGATATCCCCCTATATCTCCTTCCTCACCCTCCCTTCCCCTTCCTTCAGTAAGCAACAACCAATACCTGAGATCTCAAAGGAACAGCTTTTCATGGAAAACTCTTAGATAAAATTCTATAATCTTTTTGTGGATGTCCACTAGCTACTATGCTCACTCAATTGATCTCTGCTGGAAGGCGATGGACGCTCAATGCTTACTCAGTGCTATCTACAGCATTTACCTTTTCAATATGACATACCTGCTCAATTATTCATAAATATATTGCCACTCGGGAATTACAGCTCCTCACTTTCCAGACGAATAACATAACAGATGAATTCCTTATCAACAAACTTTTACATCTTAAGTTAGTGAAAAACCAATCGAATAGTTGTGATCAATTAGCAACATATCACTAACATAAGGATACATCGAATGACTTCTAAGGTTTTTTGCATTGAACCATTCAACTTTCGAAATCCCGTAAGACAATTAGAGGAAGCTGCATAGGTCAGGGCTACTTTTACCTGATATGAGAATTCATTTATTAACCTTACCGGTTCATCAATATATCTCCAGATTAAAAAAGAATGACAGTAAAACCTCATTCCAACAACGGGAAACATATAATGCATAAATATAAATAAATAAGTAAATAAATAAATAAATAAATAAATATATATGTACATATATATATATATATGTATATATAAGTAAAAAAATAAGTGAATGAATGAATAAATAAATAAACAAATGAATGAGTGTAAATAGGTAGAGACATAGATACATATGTATGTAGTAGGGCTCATCGTTACCTACAATTAAACACTGACTTCATCTATTACCATTCCCTTCCCCAAAAGTTAACCACCATGGCTAAAAAGTAAACGTACTCAGAATATAAATATATGACCTACTTATTAAAAAGATGATAATCGACTTTGATCTTCGTGCTGGCACGGAAGTCGTCTGGCATCAACAGTCCTGGTGGGGGTACATGCATCAATTCACCGATCTGAAAGCAATGTGCTTTTCCATACTTCACTGACAACCAGCTGCAAATAATTTCCACCCACTCCTATAATTTCAATAATCATTATCAAATCGAGGCAATTCCTTGAAAGACGCTTTCATTGCTTCTAGACGGAGTGATAAAGAGCTGAAATTTTAATACCAAAATGATACCTCAATCAAATTAAGCAATAATTTAACACCTGCAAGATATGCAAATCTCGGCCTTAAGTACCTCCCCAGGTAGCATTCCGCAATTATCCACCCATCATGCATTCCCAATTCTTTAAAAGCAACGAAATTATAACGATTTTCAAATGATACACGCTATGGGATTCTTTATATTTATTAACTCACCGTATGATTAACACCCCACATAAAGACGGAGAGCAGTGGCTCCTTAGCTCTGAACAGCTTCCACTTAGGCACCAATACTTTGCCTTTGCCCCGCTTGCCCGTCCGTGGCGCCTTCTTTTTCGACGACATCACCCCCTCAAAATAAATAAATAAAATCCACTGAAACGCTTTAACCGAAAGAAAGCGCATTTGCATATAGAATATCACCTTTCTCCCTCGCTGGCATATAAAAAATTTGCATAAAGATAAAAATATATGTAAAATTAAATCAATGTGAGCAAAAATACACTAATTTTTTGCATTTCCAACATAGAAAATAACCGTTTCATTATCGATCTAATAAGAATGGAGAGTGGAAGTAGTCAGAATGTATAACTATTGCATAGTCAGTCACCTCTTTCAATGTTTCAAGAATGGTGGAAAAACTTAGAAAAGGTATGTGGAGAATGAGAGGAAGAAAAAAAATGAAACAAAGCAATCGCCTAGATGAACAATCACTTAGTGCGTCAGAGTAACAGCATTTAGCATTGTGAAGATCGAAACTACTTTATCACAGCTTAAAAAAAATGTAAGAATGAATGCATTGTCGAAGGTAAATCGAGGCTTACTCAACGATAAAAACCAGGATGAGCTAAAAATGATACCTATTTGATCTACAGGTAGAGTCAAATTTAAATACTTACAACAGGTAGACATCATAAAAATAAAAATGACAAGTAGATAAATCAAAAATTTATTCCATTTAATACAACTTTATAAAAAATAGTAATAATATAGAATTAAAGAACTTTAAAACATAAAACTTTATAGTGCAGAATTAAATTAAACTTAAGCCTGCAATATTACAGCTATACAATGAAGATAAAAACATTCTATAGAGCATACACAACCAATGAATTTGTACAACTAGGTCGGCATTGGCAAAACCAATGAATTTGTACAACTAGGTCGGCATTGGCAAACTGAAACAAAGACCATCGATCGATAAATTGTTCTGCCTTTAAAATGAAAAGAAAATTCTAAGTCTACACTTGATAGGCGGAAAATCAATCATTTTTTTTCGCTAGTCTGCCTCTTTTTTTCTACTTTTTATATTTTCCTGCAAATGTTTTCCAGCATTGTTTCAACCTTTTCTTTTTCACGGATTTTTAAGATTTTCCACCAACGCTTTTCACAAGTTTCTATCATTCCTCCATTTTCATAGGGGATTTTTCACATCCTTTTCCTTCCTTTACCGTTCTGTCCTTCACATCCTACCCACTTTTCTCTTTCTCTTAGCACTTTTATACCCATTTCTTATCTTTTATCTCTAGTTTTGTTTTTTAAAACATATCCGTCCAGAAAACTCTTCAATTTCTTTTATTCTGATTGCCCCGTACTTTTATATGTGTTTCCCCAGTTACCCAATATATTCCCCATATTTTTACCTTTGTCTACCTACATTCCAATATCCTAACAACGTATGCCTAAACGCCTTATTCTACAATTCGACTCATTCTTTAGATCATATCCCATATTCATCCGCTATACACCAAATAACGTGGATCAAAGCTTAAGTATTCTGCGCTGTGTTCTCAACTCGTGTCTGATCCGATGCTTCTACCGCAGCAAAGAACTTGGCAATTTCACACCAACCGCATTCATGGCTAATGTCTCAAACATGCAGATACGTGCTGCAAGGACCTCAGGTCACTAAGTTCTGAATCTACAATTACATCACCACAACCTAGCCTGAACCTCAGGTCGGCTTTTCCCACATCGATAACCTCACCTTGCCATCGTACTTTAATAATCGAACAAAATAGAGCAAAAACAACACAACAAACATAGGCGTTGAAAAGCTTCGCGAGGCAAAGCTATATCAACACGCTCGCGTAAGCCGCCGGGTCGATCGCGAGTCATCAACGTTTCCTCGAGGCGATTGATGCACTAATGCGATAAACAAAAAATACAATATGCACAATTCTAAAAAATTGCAAGTAAACAGGTAAATTAGCGGGTAATTACCTTCCTTACGATTTTGTAATTAAGGCAACTTATGAAAAAAAAAAAAGAACTAACTTCCCAAGATTTTCCCCCGCTGTGCAAAAAACACCATAAATATTCATTGTTTGTCGCACTCTATCGCAAAAGCTGGAATTGTGCCAAATATTGAAGCTTCATAGAAATTCGCTGAATGAACCAATCGCAATGATGCGTAAACTTTACAGCTAAATTCCCATTTAAAAAAACAGAAATATAACATCAATTATTGATGATAAGTAATCTATCGGTGCAAAAATAGACCTAATAAATCATTGTAAATTAAATAATATTGCTTTAAAAAAAATGTATTTTCTCCATTTGTAGTTAACTGACACCTTATCGTTCTACAATAATATAAACATTAATTATACCAAAAATCCTTTCTTTCATTCTGGTCGTTCTCACCGATCCCGTCTTGCGAGTCATCAAGTGCGTCCTATCTCAGGTTCCCCCTTCAGTGGTTCCCCACCCAGATTCCTCCTTCAGTGCTTCCCCACCCAGATTCCTCCTTCAGTGGTTCCCCACCCAGATTCCTCCTTCAGTGGTTCCCCACCCAGATTCCTCCTTCAGTGCTTCCCCACCCAGATTCCTCCTTCAGTGGTTNATAAAACGTATATCAGCTCTAATATACGACTTTTGCTAAAAATATGAAAATGTGGAACTAACATAGAGAAATAAAAGAAAGTGGCAAACAATATCACTACTATAGACCACACAAACACACCACATCATACCACACCACACGCACATACACCACACACCACAGACACCAAACACCAACATACGCACCACACCATATAGGTCGAACCGCCGCTCCAAACCCGAAATACCTAATGCTGGCCATTCCGCACGACCAGCACTCGTAGGCAAATCCCCGTGTGTGTTCTCGAAATAACCTTAAATACCCCTTTCTCGGAATACCCCCCCTACTCGCAAATACTTCAGTCCATTTGGATCGTATTTAGGTATAGTCAATAGATAAAACCCACTAAACCCATCGTACTACAAATTCTTTGGCATCTTTAACTGTAATCGATCAGCCGATTACGTATCGAGTCGTTGCGTTGACAAACAAGTGAAGACCATACTTGTAAACTAAATTACTTTCAGTTAATAGCAGTTATTTCCCAATTTTTTACCCAATTTCCTGTTCATCCCTATTGCAAAGGCAAGTATCCGCCGTTCCTAAGAGGAAAGGATAATATAATTGCCCGTATAGTTGAACGGATGCAATGTTTACAAACCGATGAGGTGCTAAGAATTTATTAACATCACATCGATAAAACGTATATCAGCTCTAATATACCAGTTTTGCCAAAAAATATCAAAATGTGATACTAACATAGAGAAATAAAAGAAAGTCACAAACAATACCACTATAGACTGTGGATTACACAAAGAAATTAATAAAATACCCAAGCATTTGAGACTTACAACGAGAAGATGGAGGGGGATAGTGGGGGATACAGAAAAAGAAGGAAAAGATCGCTACATGACAAGCATCTAATATGCGTGATTAGCGATGTAGAGACTCTGACCAGCTGCAGAACCAGCCCCACCTCCGGTATATTTGCCAAGTGCTGCGAGGCTGTTCGCCTGAGCTCTTTTCAGGAAAGCAGCTTTAGCGGCCTCTTCATTCTCTTTCTTTCCACCCCATGCAGCCAACACGGATGCCTGCAGGGCACGACCATAGCTGAACGTTAGTGCCCATGGTTTCTTGCCCTAAAACATCGTAATTGCAATGGATAACGCATCAACAATAAATAAGAGAAGATATAGCTTAGTTCTCGTTCAAGGATTCCGAAGCTGTTCCAGCGAAACACCACGAATCCCCCTTACACCTACGTTCCACAGGAAGACATCTGCTGCTCCATACAAACTTCAACAACTTGGCTAGGCAGCATACTGAACTTGCAACTTCTATGATGCCTCATATTTTAACTTATATTATCACTGATGAAGACAAATGCACCATCGGAAAGACATCATATTTTATAGCAAACATGCAAAAGGTGGGGGTAAACTCAAGATAAGGGCAGAAATAATGATATAAAGGCAAGTTCTGATTGGGAGCTAACTGGCGAAAACAACATTAACCAATAAAGAACTCTTAGTCTCTACCGTCAATGAGCCAAATGAGCTCCGTTATGGAAACCAACCTGGTATTGATTGATGGCATTGAGATTAAGGGTTGCATCTTCCTCCGACTGTCCACCGGACAGGAATACAATACCAGGCACTGCGACCGGCACGGTACGTTGAAGACAGGTCACCGTTGCACGTGCAATTTCTTCGTGTGATACTTTAGGGCCTTGCATACCTAAACATAATCTCATGCAATCTATTATATGCACAAACTGTATTTCGAAAGCAATCGCGATTTCAAATTCAAATTTTCAGACATTCAAATGGGAATGTGCGTCAAACAAATGGCGCGATATGTGTTTCCGCAAAATTCCTCACCTAGAGATGAGCATCGGAAATGAAATAACCGCATACACATATGAACGTACTAATCTCAAACACAATAAGTACCTCTGAACGAGATCAACAGCTCTTCGGGAAAACTCGAACTTCTAGAGCTGCAGCTGCGGAGATCTACCTGAAGTCCCATCTGACCTCTTACTCCACTCGAACAGAAACGGCTGACGGCACGACCTTTTGGGAGCTGACAAATTCACGAGAACCTATCTCCTTTCATTTAGTCGGCCTTATATTTAACATATACAAATAGATGAAACATCAGCTAACCTGGTGTGACCATGTTCGGCTTGAGTAGTGTTCCCTCAAGGAAAACGTGATGATCACTCAACGCCTTGTAAGTGTATGCCAATACCACCTCAGTGATCTTCTGGCATCGCTCCAAATCGTGTTCTCCATCCGGAAGCGTTTCCGGTTCCACGATTGGTACCAATCCGTGTTGCTGGCAAATTGACGCATAACGTGCCAACACCTAAAAGTCAATTGTCTTCACTTTCCTTTAAAAATTAACTTGCTTTACCAGCCAGAAATCACCTTTTCCTTAAATTTTAATTCCTCTCCCCCCTCCCCCTTCCCTGTAACAAAAGCCGTCCCCCACTTCAAACAGACTAAAATAATATCAATAACAATACAACAACAGCAATAAACTTTCTTCCACATGAGATGATCGTTTATATGGAAAGGTAAATGAATCGTTTCAATATGAATTGTCCAGAAAATTGGAACATATTTTTTCTTATTCATTCTACAATAGTCAGTTATAAGTAATTCTTTAAAAAATTGCATCATCTCTCCAGAACGAATAAGTTCCATATAGGTATAAGGGTGATTTTGCATGCCCTTAAAGAACACCCCATTTTTATTTACATATTCATGATCAATAAGTACTTCATAACAGATTAGTAAACACAGCATTCACACACATCGACAAGAAGATAAAGGCAAACCTCAGCGATCTCAACAAGTGCCATATGGCTAGGGGTTGTAGCACCGATTTTATGCACACAGCGCCACTTCGCGAATTGAGCTCCATCCTGAAAGGCTCCATTTTTGACTCCGAATATTTGATGGACTTAAATCTCCTTATGCCGTTAATCACAATAACCACACCTGCTTGCCTTTAAGTAGCTCCAACACGAAAGGCTCCGTCATTTCTAGGAACATGAGTGAAATATTGGAGTCAAATGAAAAAAAAACTTTTACAGTGGAATTTTCAGCATGTCTGACAGACCGTAACTGGTAGGGCATGTTCTTAAAAATTTTGGGCTGGATGAAATACCTTGAAAATACTTCGAAATGAAGCCTTTTTTCCACCTAAGTGGCAATTACTCCAAGTTACCCCTCACATAAAAAGGAATCTTCCCATTAACCTATAATACGACGAAATTGTCATGTGTTCAAGCAAATCCTTTAAAAATATATCAGCAAA
>QEWY01001003.1:131833-211967 GCA_006503575.1 Baylisascaris schroederi | reverse complement strand
TTACGGAACATCTGTAATCGCTCTACACATTCTACTGAAGTATTTGGCGGTAATTGATTCCTATATTTGTTTTCACGCAAAGGCAGGGATGCACTACTGAGCTTCCGCTAACACGTTCGAATTTGCCTATAGAAGTGTGATTCAAAAGTGTGGTCATAGATGAAGTGAGATTCAACGAGATAAAGGACGACCTGAGAATCATCTTCCACAGCTCCCGATCAAGAAGCCTATTGCTAATAGTTGGCAATACGTTACTCATCCATAGCAATAGACGCTATTCGAGCGCAATGATAATTTTTGTTGTTTTGAATTCTCAATTACTAACTTTTCGATAGGAGTTTGTACTAAAGTCAGATTCCACCACCACACTTTTCTGCAGTCTCTTCGAACTCAGATGAAACCCTCTGCAGTTTGTCTTGATCTCGACGACTATTTTTCCACATCACTTCGAGAACAACGACGAGCAGCCGACCTTTACTCACTAAACTATTCATCTGTAATCTTTTTTGCATGCTTCCGTTATTGTATTGTATTTCGCACGATTGTTTGCTTATTTTACCAAATTAAAGGTGAATTATATTGTCTCACGCAATCTACTGTTTAACGTTGAAATTCATAAGCGACTATCGGCAACTTCTGCAAGAAGAACGATAGAAAAGAAAAAAAACGTTAGAAAAAATTAGATGCAATATAAATGTGAACAAAAAAAAAGACGTCTTGCAAAACATGAACATAAAGATTCACTTTATTTGTTTGATCCCATTGGAAATATATGAAATTTGCTTTAAAAATTTCCGAGGTTTTCAGCACTACAAAAATTAATATCACTTGATCACTTGATCACTTGATAGGCCAGATTATCGAACGTTGTGCACGCTGTCGGCCACAATGCATTTCCATTTTGCTCTCATCCTCGCCATTCTCGGCCAGGTTTTACCCCAATCGTTGTCCAATTCGTCTCGCCACCTTTTCGGAGGTCGCCCGAGTGGTCGTTTCCGATCTCTTGGATACCACTCAGCAACTGCGCGGGTCCATCTGTTATCATCCATTCTAGCTACGTGGCCAGCCCAGCGTAGCTTTTGCTTCTTGTACTCTGCGATTACGTCTCTAAATCCACTTCTTCGGCGAATCTCCTCGCATCGAATGTGTTCCCTCAGTGATATTCTTAGCATACATCTTTCCATTGCCCTTTGTGCCGTTATTAGTTGTTGTTCTTCTTTTTTAGTAGTAGCCCACGTCTCGCTTGCGTAGAGCATGGCAGGCAAGACGGTGCTGTTGAAGAGATGGGCACGAAGGGCTCTATCTAATATATTAAATAATATTTGAGATTGAATTTGTGCCATAACAGCATTCTTTCTTTTTAATATATTAAATAATATTTGAGATTGAATTTGTGCCATAACAGCATTCTTTCTTTTTTCAATCATCGAAACAACGAATTTCATATATGCGTCATTTTTATGGCTGCAAATATGCGATAAAATTTCCATTATTACTATTATCATGCAAATATTTTAGCATTTCTTCGAAATTGATGAGAGAAAGCTGAATGACATTGTATTTCTTTAACGATTGGTTAGTGGTGGTGTCTTTCTTTTTGGCTTTCTTAAGAAAGATCTGTCGTCGTGAGTTGAGAATCGTCTATCCAAATTCAACTGTCGATTTCATTGGTTGGTTCTCTCGGTGTTAAACATATGACGAATTGAATTCGCGGTAATATTACAATGAGAAAGTGAAAATTTTCGATTTTGGCATCTTTTCTTTCATTCCGTTATGTAAGTTTTCGCAGGTTTTAGTAGAATAAACATAGCTTATTGTGAGTGCATATGTGTTTGCAGTGTGTCCGTTTACCTTTTTGTTTTAATTCCTCAGCGGAAGAAACCTATAACGACGAGATTTGATCGATGCATTTTGAATCTTTGGATGATCACTGGACGGATCTTAGTATCTTTGGCACCTAATATGTCATAAAATGTGTAGATGAGTTTGATCGAACAATCAGTTGGGTGGCAAAAAAGCGAACCGTTGTTGGTTGCAGTTGTACGCAACCTATCAATCATATAGTAAGTAGCATGTGCGATAAAGCATGACAAATTACCAGCCATTACCACATCATAGGGCAAACAGTTCCAGATGGGAACAACACGATAAGCAAAAGAGTTGAGCACATCAGTTCGATTACATGATTTCCTTTCAATTTGAAGAGGCACATATGACTGCAGTCTCACTGTTCTGGTTTTTAGGTCGTTCCCACCTGCGGAAGTGATTGAAATAAGTATTGCGGAAGTAAACTGAGGATGTCTTCTGCAAGTTCATTTTCGGCGGACAAGATACCAGACACGCTCTTAGGTGGGTACGGCTTTTATTTCTGTCATCTATGCAATAAGCATATTCAAATCCCTACTTAGATGCCCATTCATTTATGAGATTGCATCATCGTTTTCAGCCTGTACTTATTTGTACAAATAGTATAGTTCTTTATTCCAAGTTTCCAATGAACACTTCAGGTTGGCTTGCATTTCATTGTACTCAAACATTCAGTTATGTGGTAAAAGTAAAACTTTCTTCTGGTTCAGACTTTCGGTATTGAGCGTTATTTGATGACAGGAGAAAATTTTCTCCATAAGTGGGATCTAAACCTATGAACATTCGCAGGATCTGTTCAGAAACCGGAAGATTGTGGGAGATCTCACTTTCTATCTCACAGTTCATTCGCTACCAAGCTGGTTGAACTACTTCAAATAGAGACATCTAATTATTGCATATGTGAAGTTCAATAAAATCAATGAGCAGGTTCCCGATGCTATACCACTCGAATATTTGGAGAGGATCGATGTGCTGAACGTAGTTGAGAAGTATTTCCGATATTCATTACCAAGCAAAAACCTCATGAAATAAAAATTATTTGGTAATGAGGGTCATTTTTCGATATAATTATCTACCAAATCGAAGTACTCTATAGCACCGTCCTTTATTGCCAGCCTATGCAAATTTGCCTCCACAAAGTGCATTGTGGTAGCGTCGTATCTGCGCTTATATATGTACGGTTTCTTTCGTCAGTCTCTGCCTGCCTACTTGATAATTTCGACTGAGAAATTATTCATATTACAGTCATTAGTTTTGTTGGGTAATATATGCACCATTTATGAAACCTTCCTCTTTAGACATTTTAGACGATTGAGATTTTCACTTTGTACCAAATAGAAGCGAGGCTTCTTTTTGGAAGACATGTAAGAGTGGTTCATTTAGAATAAGGAGACATCGTTCTGTATATTCTATTATTCGTTGGTTAGTTAGAAAAGTGGTCGGGCGGGTGAGCGTAATGTGAAAAAAATGTATCGGCGCTTTCTTGAGGTCTTGATCATTAGCTATAGGAAGTAGCATGTAGAGTTTGTTCTTTTCCTTGTTTGGGCATCACGTCAAAATGAATGACAATGAAATGGCTGCTTACCATAGCTCTGCACAAATAACATCATATGACGAAATTTCTAGTTGCTATTGCTGTAGAACAGTAGGTAGATTGCTGGTGATGGTGATATCCGTGAACAGTAAGCAGGAACCTCTGATGTTCTAAGCGAATATATTCAACATTTAAGCGGGTATATTTTAGGTGTTCCTAAAGGATCAACGCCTGGTGGGCTATCTGAGCAGACAGCGAAAAGTCCAAGTTCTCCGAACTGTGCGCTCACTCCGAAATTCATCGCCGTTGAGCCACTCCAAGTGACATTCGACTTGAGCCAGAATCGTTCATTTGCGAGTATCAAGATAACGTTCGTTCTTCTGCATTCTACAATCCATCTGAATAATAATGTGGGGGGAGAGGGGGTGTCGAGTTACCGATATCAACGTTGTCTGATACTTTGCCAATTTAAGAACTACCATAATGTAAATTGTTTTACTTATGAAAGCCAAACGCTGTTTTTGGTCTGCCTATGTAGAAGAACTGCTTGGCATCAGCTAAGCTAAAAAGTCGCTGATAGTAATCAAAATGATAGCAGCGAAATTAAAATAGCAAAAGTTTCCACAGATTTCAAATGAGCGGTTATGGCAGTATATGATTTGAAAACAAATAGTATTTAGCTTTATCTGCATACAACAAACAATCCACGAGTTGATATGAAATAGTGCATGCGTGCAATTGATTGGTTGCAGAAGTATGAATCCAGGTCGCATAGCTTGGAGGATCCGTACGAATGCACCAACTCGGTATGTGGTGATGCCTACAAGTGGATTCCTCACAAGCAACGGAAACGTTACCGTATGTCTTGCATAATCTTTTCTATATGGCATATATTCATAATATAGTTACTGTAGGCAAATTCTCAGAGGTTCAGTGAGATTTTCCGAGCGATAAAAAGAAAACCAACACAAGCAATTAATGCGCCTAAATATATAAAAGATATCAAGAGATCAATGCGACTAGATAAAATAGTAGAAATACGGAAAGAGAAGTAGCTAAAAGCAAACGAAATGCAATTGTTGTAAGCAGGAAGGAGGCCGCAGTTGAAAATTTACCTTAATGAGCAATTGAAAAGAAAAGTAATTGGCTTAGGTGAGGTATTTTTTGAGTTCTAAGGATAAAGCGGCGTTCCATCTTATTGAGATATTCCTAGTAGCAGAATGAAGGCAAATTATTGATGATAGGTGGCGAATTTATATTCGAAACAAGCATGATGCAATTAATAAATTGCTAGCTTGAAAAGTTTATACTCTACGCTGATAAAATTTTCTACTGTGGAACGGCTAGCTGCATCGATATCTTATTACCTGAAATAAGTTTAGAAATGTTATTAAATCGTGTTTGGGTAGATTAATCGTAATCGTAAAAAATTATATTCATGGAATCTTTCTTAACTCGCTCATATTATCCTTATGACAAGCAGCACTGAGAATATGTTGAGAAAATCTTTTTTTTCTAGTCCAAAGAGAATCCTTGAGGCAGTGGTAAATGAAAAACTCACCTTGCTCTTCCTCTTCCTCTTCTTCCGTAGTTTTTTTCGAAAGAAATAAACATAAATAAACATTTAAAGTCATTTAAAGCGTTTTCCTCAATTTAATACGATGCATCACAAATTACGCTGTGTGGAACTACACCTGTTAAGAGGGTTGGTGAACATGTTCTTATAATGAGGTATATCTACGGGTATATATATACGGCTAGCGAATTGGTACAAGCTATAAAAACAAGTGGAGTGTGAAAATTTCCGGTGTTGTAGGCGACCGGTGAAATTTCCAATCGTGTAAATACAATCAAAGTTATCATCATCCATACTACGTCTTAATCCGTGTTCGTTGATTACGGCAATATTCTCCATTGATGCTAATAGTAACAAGATCCTATAACTCGTGATCGATTCATAGTTGCGACTTAATGGTTTCACCTCTGTTTTAGCGTGATGATAAAGTGCAGATATGTAATAGCTTGTCGGTCACATAAATACCATCATCGTCATCGATTTATGGTACAAGCAATGGAAGCAAGAGAGGGTGAAAAAGATCGGAAAAAAATTTGGAATGATGAACGTGCCGATAAGCTTGATGTGGTACAAAGTATACGAGTGATAGCATCGTTAGTTTCTTTATTCGTTATAATGGACTCATTAAACGAATATAAATTAAATTTTTCAATATCAAAATTAAGGTCGAATTGTTGAATCGATAAATACTGCATTGATAGATTTATATGACTTCATAACCAAGAAAATGTTGCATCGCGTGGATGTGTTGCTGCTCACAGCCTTTGTTCAAGATATACCTAACACAGGTGCTGCTGAATTGAATTTGGTCGAACGCGCAGAGCGGTAATGCTGCAGTAACAAGCATTTTGCATCTTTATTGGTACTTTTCGCATAATCAAGAGAAGTCATACAGTTGTGCATAATCAACCAAGAGAAGCATTGCCTACTTGAACTAAACAACGAGGAGTGGTTGTTCTATTACGAAACTAGAGGATTGGAAAAGGTGAAAAATATTGCTGAAGCATTCACACTCGATCACGATTAAGCGATACAAATGCCATCAAAAATGAAGCGATTCGTTTGGTCTCTATTATGGAAAATAGCTGCAAAGTGCTTGCAAGAGATATTGCAATCCATTAAAGACATAAGCTATACACTATAATTTGACCGCTTCGAATAAAAAAAAAACGCTTAGCATGAAATTAGTTTCTGCACATAATGGTTTAGGTTTTCATTGCTTCATTTCCGGTGGTGAAACATTTCTGCTTTGAGTTCATATTCGAGAGCTATATTGCTGATCGCTAATGTGTAAAATTTGCACATACGAGTTTAATGTTCCATTTATTCCTTCTGAAATATTACTGATTTTCGATATCAGTTAGCCTGGAACTACATGAAAAAAGCAAAAACATTGGTCTTTATGATGCTTCTATTTGGGACTTTGTAAAAACCAATTGCAAAACTCTTCATGCACGAGTTTTTGCAAACCTTTTTACATTAGCTAATGAAAGCTATTTGCACTCTCTTGCAAATTCACGAATGAAAATCTTTGGAAAGCTACCAGTTAGTGCGAGACTTTTTTTTTCATAGCGCAATGCATTCGTTTCCAGTGAAAAGGCATCAAAACTTGTCGAAGATCTCCCAAAGGAATCCACAACAACACCTTCAAGCCAATCATCGGCGCCTTCGTTCTCGAGCAAATCGGCAAGTATGAGTGAATCGTCTGAATCGATGTCCACTTCCATCGCCAACAAAGGAGCAGCAAGTTCGGGTGTTCCAATGTCTGATTTGGAATACGCTAAAAAGGTCGATGAACTTACCGCTAAAGTTAAAGCAGCTATGGGTAGGTAGATGAAAGATATTATCACTTAACATTCACCTTTTCTATTTAGGAGTTGCCGGCATTTAGAGGTTCCCAAATATTCATACATATTTTACATTTGCCCGAACCGGAAAACGAGAATCTTCTCTGAAAGTATGGCGGCAGCTTCTCTAAAATGTTTTTTTTAAAGTTTTGTACTGACCGGATATTGCATAGCTTTTATTTGAACCAATATCGTGGGGGGAATCATCTGCATTATAGGTGAAAAAGCGAAAGAGAGTCAAAAATTGATAGAGGTTGTGAATGAGGTGAAAAAGATCGAGGTCGAATTGGACAGGACAGGTGCACAATGCAGGGATCTTAACGATAAAGTGGCCTACGAAGAGACTCAATGTAAGGTGGGCGCCGTTTACCTTTTTAGAGATAGTAAAACTACTCAATTTTTTAAATCAGTAATGAACCGAAATAATTGCCTATGATCGAAATTCTATTGAAATTGATTTCAATTCAGCAATATTGATTTGTCATCAGTTGAATGTTTGTATCGTTTAGAAAATAACTGAGCGCTGAGCAGTTACACTCCTTACCTTCATCATATTCATTCTGCGATTTGAAGCGTTTTCAAGAAATAGTTTAATGGTAGGGCTTGACATATTTTTTCTCGATCTTGACATATTCAAACGCTCCATAGTTCTTGTTTATGGACCTATCTTGATGTAAAGCTCAGCAACTTCTTTCGATAGGGCGAATGCGAAGCTGAAATTTTCTAATCCCTTCTTTGCTAGCTAGGCTTTTTCGAGATGAGCATATGTGGTATGAGTTATTTCTTTTTTTCTTGTTTCTGCTGAAATCTCGGCTTGACTTTTAGAAACATTGCTGTTTCCTGAAAGTTTCATAACAATGAGTGAAAATTATTGCGAGACGAGAATAATGTTGTTGAAATGTTTGCAGGCACTTCAAGAGAAATGTGCACAAATAACGAATCAAATCAGATCACTCAAATCCGGATCACGATAACAATCATCGAAAGTGCTAATTATGCTCAAATAATATCATCTTTGGTCATGATCACTGTATTCAGCTAATTTTTTAATAATTAACGAACGAATAAACATTAAACTCCATTCTGTTGAAGTTCCGACTTAACTTTAGTGACTGTTAACCGCAAGTTCCAGCATTCTTGACTGACTAAAAAAGAGCACTGTTGGCAAAAAAGAAAGCAAACACGACCCTCCTTAACAGAACAAATAAAACGAACAAAAAAAACAACCTACCATATGAGACTTCAAAGCGCATCATAAATGGCAATCTTTAAAGTAGATTGGATTTTAGGTGTGCTCTACTAGGATCAAATGTAGTTTAGCAGCGAAGAATATTCCTAAAAGGATCCGGTATTGCGTTTTTTTACGTGAGAAGAGTGATGAGAATTAAAATGAAAGTGGAAAGATTAATATTAACAATTTTTATCACAAATTATTTAAAACTGCATCATCATGTTTTTCTTCATTCTCCTTGTCCACAGTCCCTAACGAGTGCGGTGGAACAATGATCATACTCCACTACAGCGACCTCTCTGTCCATGAATAATATGAAGGTAAAAAGGTTGAGTAATATGGACGAATAAAAGGTAATAGCGACGAATAAAATGAGCAAATAATATGAATGTAAAAATATTTTGCAATGTGAAGAAGAGTGCAGAATAGATGTGTGAAAAGAGTACACAAAAGATTCACTTTTTGTGCAAACAGTTTCGGCCGTATCATCACGATTTGAGACCAAATGTTACGCTGACTCATTCGCGTGGCACGACCTGCCTCGAAATGTGATCTCATATATATATATATATATATTCTATCACCTATCATTTCTTTTCTGCTCGCTTTCCACTTCTACTTTAATCTTTCTAAATTGAATTCCATCAGTTTCCACGGATTTAGCAATTATTTTCAGATTGTAATATCTAATTTCAAATATTGCAGCATATTCGCTCTTGCGTTGATAGCAGACAGTTAAGGAAAAGATTTGACATTTGACAAACGCCGTAGATCGAAACCTTTTTGTTTGTAACCAAATGCTTTCGAAAATATCGGTCGGCTATCGGCCGATGATGTTAAGTAAGAATCGAATTTCAATTGCCGCCGACAAAATCGGCCAAAAGTTAAACTAGGTATTATTTGGCAAAAAGCAGCCTGTTTTTTTGTCAATCGAAATCGGGTTTCGAATTTTTCAGCTTTTTTTCTTCCGCATCTGAAACTTCATTCTCATCGAATGCCCTCGATAAGTAAGTGGCCGGTATTTTTGAAACGCATTTGATTAGAATTATAGAGAAACGGATTTGTTTTATATGTTTTATAAAAGGTTACGAGCTGTCTAATAAATAGGATTATGAAGGCATTACTGCGTAAGTTTCATCTTTCATCAAAAGTTTGCCGGTCAAGCTGATTTGACGAGAAGAATTACAGTTACGCGCAATATTTGTTCTTTTGTTTCCTCATTTGTTTCTATTTTTGAGGTGTAAAACTGGCCGATTTTTTAAGATCTTTAAATAGCATTTGCGTATTCACTGTGTAAACATTTTTTCTTTACATTCATAGAGATTAGATTTATTTGTGCTCGTTCCGTTGAGAAAGTTTCATTTTTTTTTTCCAATCGAACGAGAAATTGGACGACAAAGTGTTTATTATTTAGCTGGCAAACATCGTTTTATTTCCGCGTCAAGTCCAGCTCTTGGATTTTCCCTTTGCTTTCTAATATGCCCTTATTTTCGATACTTCCCCGTCCAAAATCTCTCTGTCTCTCTCTTAATGCCATTCCTAATGTCTAATGTCGAACTTGCGTGCAATAAGTATGCCACATCGATGAAATCATTGAGATGAACTAAACTATGAGTGGAAATTATGCCTTTAGAGATCTTTCAGAGAGTTCCTCTATTAAAGGCCTTAAGTCCGGGAAGAATTTCTTTTGGACAAATGAGTAATTTATGTTGACAATTTTAAAAGCGTAAGTTTTGTTGCTAGTGAATAAGAAAGCTGAGGATTGCACTCTTCAAACATAAATGCAATGAAAACAAAAACGCTTGTTATATTATTTGTTTCGCTTCCGGCTTTGTTCATATCAAAATATCGCTCGTTTCGATATGTTTACGATCTTTCAAATCAGCATGCTCGTTTACGGAGAAACGTTTCAGGTGGGGCGACAGGTATTCATCGCCGATTATGGCTTTAGTTCTTTTTGGGAATTGTTTCGGGAAAAACTAGACGATTTCATTAAAAAATTTCGCTGTTGATTATATTTTATTTTTGTTAGCTTTTTATCTATTTATTCATCTATTTATTATTCCATCTTTTTGGTTAATTGTTTTTCTTTCGTTTTTTTTCACCCAATTTCTCTCTCATCTTTGCTAATCTTTGGTGACATCAAATTATTCATGAAAGTTGTTTATCTATGTTAATTGCATGGTCGATTTTGCAATGGACTTAAAGAGTTCTCAGCATTTTGAAAAGATACAAGGCATCAAGTGAGTTGGTCAATTTCTTAGCGAATCCGAATGTGGTCACTTAATTTAAGGAATATTTGTTATTTTCGAGAGACAGTGGTCTTTTTTACTGTTTAGAAATATTGGTAATCTAAAAAAAAGGGATTTTTTATAGCCGCCGACAAAAATATGCGTAGCAAGTCAGGTTTTGAGTTTCGACGATGATGATGCAAAAAATCATCTAAGCGAATTGCCATCAAATTAGACATCATACTACTGTCTGAATTCATGCGTTTGAAGAAATTTTCAGTTCTTCCATCCCTCCTCCATCCACAGGTTCTGAGCTCCGATATGCTGCTCCCTTCTGAGCTCCTTTTGTGAAAAATGGCTCTTCCTGCTCGTATTGCGCTTACGGACTATACAAGTACGATGCGGTGTTGCCTAGCATTCTAGTAATGTTTTTAATGCGGTTAAGGCACGGCCAGGAGGAGAAATGTGTTTATCAATGGCTTTAACTGGATTGTCTCAAATTTCCGGTACTTATAGCTCCAAGAATTATGTCCAGACTTTACATGCCGTGACAATACCAGATGCATCAACTTTCGAGTTTTTTTTCTGTTTTTTTCAATGACAGCTTTGCGATTGTGAGAAGAAATTACAACCCGAAAGGGTTAGAAACATATGCATGCATAAATGCTGGCTGCCAGCGCTATATATATATATATATATATATATATATGGATTCGTTGTGCTTTTAGAAGAAATGACTCTTCGAAGGCAACAAAAAAAAAACTTTGCAGTGTAATGCGAATGGTTGCATTTAGCGTTGAGTACCGGATACTATGTTATTTAAATGACACCAGTAAAGGAAACATAGGAGCAGAACAAAGCAATCTTATGTGGCATGTGCTATTGCAACAGAACGGAAGTAAGCGCCGAATAGAGTAGATTTAGCACAAAGATTGATTTAATACGAAGATTTGGCAGAAAGTCATATGTCAGCGTGAAGGCGTTGAGGGAAAGAACCGTTCACCTATAAATTTGCATTACTCAACCATCTTACATAGCAAATTCGAAATTAAGCATATAAATTTAACTGCTCTAATTCACGTCTGGCGGCAATGCGCTTCATTTCATTTCTTAATGCCGTGAAAAATTGAAGAAAAAACTCATAGAATTGCGTAATTGACCTATGTCCTTACAATGTAGCGTGGGTGTCTTTTATATTGTCTTTTACCTGATTCCTACATGATATTGTGCACTAGAGGCCTTACGATTACCGTTTGCTTCGCTTCTAAGTAAGTCCACCGCGTTTACCTGTTTATAATCTCCGACCGACGACTGGCGTTCATTGAATGTATCGTTTTCAGTTCTATCGAAGTCAACCTATTGAAGAGGGCAAGATCGTTGAAATAATTCCACAGAAGGTGCTATTTTGTGATGTTTAATCATTGTTTAATCGATATTTCCATAATAGCAATTGAACACTGGCAGATGACTCATAATTTCCGTCTTCACTGCACATATTTGCCGGCTGTTAGCAAATATTCAATTCATTTAACGAGTTTCTGTTGAATAAGCTTCACTGTGATAGGTGAAAAGGTAACCAATGAAATTAAACGCCAGTATTATTCCTTTTAAACGAAGTAGTATTATTGATCGTTATTCGTCTAATTCCACATGCTCTTTCCGTCTTATTGATTGATTGAACAACTAGTGAACGACTGGCAAAATTAAACGAAAATATTTTCTATGTAGATGCTATGTAATCGTATTTAAACTCCTGATATCTGCTAATTTTTCAATGTTTAAATCATTCGATTAGGTTCACTATAAGCCTTTAAAAAATGTCGTATCAATTGTCATAAATGCGACGTACGTTCGTTCATAGTTACACTCATTTATGCAACTTTGCGATAATTTTATTTCACCTTTATATTATCCAGGAATTGGCTCTTTCATTCTCATATAGGTAGATTGGATGAAGGTTGTGCAGTGTTATCAAAGCTCATCTACTAACGTTCTTTTAGAGTCGCAACGATGGGGAGTGCAGACACCGATAGAATCATCGAAGTAATTCTCATTGTTTTCTTACCGGTGAGTTGATTTCTTTTTAGTTTTCATTTTCGCGATATTATAGCGTTAATTTGTTTCATCATGCAATTGCCATGTATGCCTCAATATTCTTCTTCTCTTTCTCTTCGTAATTCCTTCAGTCATACACGCCGTTTGGTATTGCTATATGAGGGACGACCGAAGCTAAGCGTTTCTTTCATTTGATTACGCACTGCCATCGATGAAGCATTCTTCAACAGTCATATTTAACTTTTTATGATGATGTATGCAAAAGTAAGTTGCATATTTTGAAATCGTTTGGAATGATGTTGTTGACTGCAATTATGTGAATTTGGAGGATGAAGCAAAGGGGATTATATTGTGACACCGCATATCCCGTCGACAGACCAATTGCCGATAGCTGAGCTTAAAAAGGGAATGTTTGAAAGGTGACCAGATGAGTGAAGAGTTAAGTTGGAACGTTAAGCAGCGAATAACAAGCTGACTCGACCAACAGTGATATAAGTTTTGTTTTTACACTTAGCTTGTTCCGCTTTCGGCCATTCATCTTCTTTGATTTGGCACTCGTTTGAGCTATCCTCATTCGATTCATAAAATTAGTGGCCGAAATTTTCTTCGATACTTTGTTAAACAACCGAATGCGCGAATCGTTTAGCACATAGTTAAGAATGTCAGAAATACAACAATTGTGAGTGAAATTCCATTTCGTTTTATAGCGATAACTTGAAACGCGCTTACGAAATCATTGTTCAACAAATCAACTTCGAGACCAAACTCGTGAAAGAATTCCTCTATTGTACGTTTATCTTCATGATGTGGGATATGAACTGATGAAGAGTGAGCTGGAGAACCCTTTTTGCATGGCATTATCGAAAACGAATTCCTCCAGTCTCATAGACAGATAGATTTGACATATTCATCGCTTTTAATGTAGGCGAATGATTTCTTGTGTTTGTTGAAGCAGCCATCGATAGGCGTGTGTAATTTTACTCGACGATATTTGATATTTATAATTTTGTTGTGCATTTGAATAAAGGGCATTAATCGAGAGCGATTTCGATTGTATTATTTGTTTTATTCATAATACTGTTTTAGAAGAGCAATTTTAATGAAAGTATACGTTTGTCTCGTTATGAATAAATGAGACTATCGTCTTTTTTTAATGTATCATTGATCAACAGTAATGCTTGAGAGAAATTCTTACTGTTGACATTCGAGAAATTTCTTTCTTCCTTATTTTTTTTAATGTTTTAGCTGAATAAATCATCAATCGAAAACGATTGAGGAAATGGCTTTCAATGTCAACATATTGTTGACATAATGATAAAATGCTTTCATATTTCCACCACACATCTTCCGTTGCTTAGAGCACATTTTATGCGTTCAAATCGATGATGCTTTTTTTTGCAGTGAAATTTATTATACATCGCTGATCATCGAATATCGGCGAAGGTATAGGAAATGTTTTTGTGCTGTATTGTGCAATTTGGCCAACGTATACTTCAGGAAGAGTATATTCTGATGACACTGTCAAGATATATGCTTCTCACAACTCTACCTGGTATTAATTAATTAACTAGTGTGAGCACCCATAATTTCGCCTATGTTGTCTTAACTGACCGACGAGGTTGTTCCATTCCCCCGAGTAAAAATTCGTTTTAAGGCAGCGTCTATTTATTTTCTTTCATCACATCGGACTGCAAGCTTTATAGTAATTTTACGTATGAATGACCAATAAAGAATTCGATCAGTCAGAAAAAAACTTAGCCAATTGAAAGCCATTTCTGCCATACCTTTAGCGGCTAACTGCGAGAATTCACTAACAAGGGGACCCTCACCGCCCCAGTTTGTGTAGTGAATTTCTTGGTACCACTCGTTGTGAGGTGTGTTATTCGAGGGCTATTAGCGAGTTCAGATGCTCCAAGAAATTTCGTCAAATGTCGTCGAATTTCTGGAACTCCCACAGACCGACGTATTGTGCTCCAAGTCCAGAGCCAATTCTGAACAATGCATAGCCGCACTGCAGCAGAAATTTTTAAATTCAGGAAAGGCAGATCAGTACGCACACTACAGTATCCTGAACGCAAGCAACTTGAGCAATTCGCCTGCGGTGCCTATTTAGCGATGCTTTCTTAACAGGATTCCGATGTTCATCTCATATCATATTCGTATATTATTCTATGTCCGTGGGTGCTCTTACATCAACTGCATGGCAGTATCTCCATTAACCTAAAGTCCCACACATTTCCAGCTCCACAGCCTGACATAACAGACTGCATTATTTTCACCTGCACAAATCTTAGCACAGCATATGAGTAGTAACACTGTCGTTTCGCAGACGCATGATCGATAGAACTAACAGTTCTTCCGGTTATGACCATGTAATGCGTCGAATACAGATGGAATAATCATTTATGCTGACGTTTCGGCTCCTTGAGCCATAATCATAGCACACCAAGCTGTAAATCAACAAATAAAATACACTTTTACGTTCCATAGAGTTGCATGGGGTTTCAAAGGGAAGAGTATAAATGCTGGTGTAAGAGAAGGTAAGTTTAGAAATGAAGGAGGAGGGAGAAGAAAGAAATAATAATAATGATAAAATGTAAGTCAGAGTTCGCGAGAGAGAAGATTGGTGAGGTTGGATAATTCGACATAGCCTGTGGTTTTAGAGAGTTTATGAGGTGGGCTTCCCTTATCTTGCGGATTAGTGTGCCTTTGCCACGAGCAAGTATTTCGACCACAATGTTAGTAGCCTCAAGGTTGTGGACCTCGGCAACATGCTTGGTCATTGGGCATGCAGCATATGATGGAGATAGTGGTGATGACATGCTTAACACGTGCTCCCTAATGCGCTCGTGCAGGAAGCGGCCCGTTTCACCAATATAGAAAGAATCGCATGCACAACAACGAATGGAATAGACGACATCTTTCATGCAACAGTCACCTGGATTGTTAGTGGGACATATAACGCACTTAGATGGGTTGTAGCATAGACGATCATATAGTCGATTGCGGACGAGAAGTTGTCGGAGTGTGGGAGGGGGGCTAACGTTTAGTTTAAGAAGGAGTCGGTGCTTATTGAGGACGAGGGAAAATTCGTCAGTAAAACTGTCACATATGTAAGGAATGGAAACGGAAACTTGAGCATTACGCTCGTGTTGAGTACGACGTCTCCGATATCCAAGAGAGGGGTTGTCTAGGTGTTGTTGTTTGTGGTTGGATGAGAAGTTAAGACGGTAACCATTGGTGGCAAGAATGGATTGGGCGCGGTGAAGAGAAGTTTCCATGCTGCCGTGGTCCATATTAAGGCTGACAGCATGGACTGTTTTTATGAAATGGGAGACGACGTTGCGTTTGATGTTGGGTGGATGAGCTGAGCGTGCGTTAACCAGAATATTAGAAGAGGAAGGTTTCGTGTACCAAATAGAGCAGAATTTACCTTTAGAAAGGGTAACACGAGTGTTGAGGAAGGGGAGGCCTTCTGCAGATGGGTTTTCGATTGTTAGAGAGATGAAAGAATCGGCATTGTTAAGAGTGTCGAATATTTGTTGTAGGTGGTCAGAGGAATTAGCAATGATCAGGGGAACCAGCATGGAAACTTCTCTTCACCGCGCCCAATCCATTCTTGCCACCAATGGTTACCGTCTTAACTTCTCATCCAACCACAAACAACAACACCTAGACAACCCCTCTCTTGGACATCGCAGACGCCGTACTCAACACGAGCGTATGCTCAAGTTTCCGTTTCCATTCCTTACATATGTGACAGTTTTACTGACGAATTTTCCCTCGCCCTCAATGAGCACCGACTCCTTCTTAAACTAAACGTTAGCCCCCCTCGCACACTCCGACAACTTCTCGTCCGCAATCGACTATATGATCGTCTATGCTACAACCCATCTAAGTGCGTTATATGTCCCACTAACAATCCAGGTGACTGTTGCATGAAAGATGTCGTCTATTCCATTCGTTGTTGTGCATGCGATTCTTTCTATATTGGTGAAACGNCGCATATATATATATATATATATATATATATATAAAATTAAACTTTTCCCTTCTCTTGCACCAGCATTTATACTCTTCCCTTTGAAACCCCATGCAACTCTATGAAACGTAAAAGTGTATTTTATTTGATGATTTACAGCTTGGTGTGCTATGATTATGGCTCAAGGAGCCGAAACGTCAGCATAAATGATTATTCCATCTGTACTCGACGCATTACATGGTCATAACCGAAAAAACTGTTAGATCTTAGCACAGCGATTGTATTTCACTTATGATGCCCACAATGTATTAGGTGCTATTTTGTTTTTCCATGCAAATGTCCGATTTTCGAGGCGTTTTACTATCGGCTCGTTGCCAATTTTCTGAACAGTCTCGCAAGTACTTTGCGTTGATATCCTCTAAATGGGCATATGAATAAATCTAGGGCTTTTCTTTCCTAAAGAGTTATAATAGACTTGAGTGAATGGACTCGAGCCAGCTAGAAACTACAAGTTATCGTATTCTGCTTGATAAGCGTATAAATTATTACGGTAAACTTTAAAAACAGAGTACCATTCAGGGTATACCGTTATCTCCTGCGCCTGAAAAATGCATAGATTAGAGCGGATATATTCGAAATACATTTAGAGATGCAATGCATCTATTTTTTTTCCTAGTTTCAGGGCATTCGATCACATTTGAAAGAAATATATCAATAGCCTAGGCCGATGTGTTGTATTTTAAAAGCGCTTTTTTCAAGGTCATACCTTGTTAGTGCTCTCATCGAAAGTTTAAAAAAAAAAGAAAAAAAACTCATATAGTTCGTATTTCCGTTTCGCGTTTCTCTTTTACGTTTATGCGTTATGTCGAAATAAGCAATTATAGAGTGTTACCATATCGTACATTATTAGTACATTAGGCGTTTTGAAAATGAATTCTATAGAATTCAATATGTTCGCTATTTTTATCGATGCATTAATGAGTACGAATATATGCTATCTGCTTAGCAATGATGTAGTATCCTCAAGTCTATCTTCCAATTATCATAGCATTAGTAATTCATGTTAGCGCTATTTCATGCATTTTTCATTTTTGCTCTTAATATTTCATATATTGTTCACTCTGCTATCGTGCATTTGTAAATATTCTTTCATACTTAATTATTCAGATGGGGATTCTCAATTCTAATGCATCGATCCTTATTTATTATGGAGATCGCAGCGGCATGATGCTTATATTTAGACGTCTACATGTTGGCATTTAGGTTGCGTCGGTTGCTTTTTTTTTCAATCCATCAGAGGCATATTTCAATTTGTTCACATTTACATTTCTTTGTGAAATGACTTAATTTCATTCGGTGAACGAAGATTTGCGAATATAATCCTACTTCAGGAAGTGTTAAAATTGATGAAGCGACGGATGATACGGTTCGAAGAAGTACAGTCACAAAAGGGTGGTCGTAATTTGGTACATGGTGGTTACCGATTGCGTAAAAGTAAAGAAAAGAACGGTCGGCAATATTGGTCATGTATTGTGAAGGGATGTCGTGCAAGGGCAACAACCGTGGTTGGGACACTCGATGGAGCAATCTCAGCTCCACACGACCATCCACCATGCATTTCACGGAGAAAGGTATTGTGCATTCTGGGTATGACATCTTCGTCGATGGAGGGAGAGAGAGGATAGGACTTTTGCCCCTGCGGCCGGAGCTAAGCCTTTCAAAGACGTATGCGTCTTGGCCCACTTTGTTAACTGTTTACCTCTTCGGAAAGCGTTCTGCTGTGTTAAACTGCATCACTTCATGAGTGATATTGGTCTATGGCCTTAACTTTCAACTGGGAATAGTGATGTGGCTTATTTTCCTCGCCGAAATTTCCATTTTTATTTTCATCAGTTTCATCCATTCCATCATTTTTCTTTCCATCTCATTTCTATCCGAACTTAAGAGTCCGGCTGCGATTTCTGGTCATCTGATCCTCTATTAGTAGAGATGAGACGTTGAAAAAACACACCGCTATTGAGTCATCGTAAAATAGATTAGAAATCACAAGGGAGAATAAGTTTCGAATGCGTTCTTGCATCACATTTCAATACTTACAGCAGTTCATTTCCTTAGGTATTCAGGGATAGATTTATTCATCGAATCAAGCAAAATAAAAATTCTGAATTTATCAACAGTAGCTCTCTCTCTCTCTCTCTCTCTCTCTCTCTCTCTCTCTCTCTGCTGCAAACTTCTGCAGATTTGACGAAGGTCTTTACAGCTGAAGACGAGAGTGGAACCTTAAAAATGTCGATTTATTTGTTTTTACGCCCTCAAAATTACTAATGATAAAATATATCAACATGATCGTTGTATTTTTGAATTGTTGTGGATACTTCGCCTTCCTCCTGCTTTTTGCCATCCCAAGAAATCAATCCAGCTGTGTTAGCCAGCGCGATGAGTTTTTTTATTCTAGTGTTGATGCCCATACAAACGTCGGATGTTTATTTGATATCGGATATATCAATTCTATTAGTTTGGGCCTCCACCTTATAATTTGACACCGAATGTATCTTTTTGAAACGTTAATTGCTTGTGGAGTCTGAGACCGACGCTGTATCATCGAAAAAATATTGTATTTTCAGTCCCAACAGATGCATTACTTCGTGGACTTATGAAAAGAGAAATTCAGGGAAAGGAAAATAGCAGAGTGAAGGCTAAGAAAACAGATTTTTTTGAATGTCAGCTGATTGAGGCAGGCAGCTTAGTAAAGCTACATTAGGGGAGTTTCGATGCCACTTTATACATATAAGTTGTTTCGACATGACTCGATGCACGTTGAGTTCACTTATCGAGAAATAATTTCACACTATCTTGCTCGACATTCTAAGTGGTAACAGTTGTGATTCGACAGAAATCCACTTGGAAGTCGGTCAATGCGCCGACTATCGATCAGAAGACGAGGGTTGTATTGGAGGATTTATTGAAGACAGCGATGACGTCTGAGGATGTTACCAGAGACAGCGGTGACGTTGCGAAATCCGAACGGAAAGGTTGCGATGTGTTTATTGCTTTTAGCCTATATTTTGGTCGATTTAATTTCATTCCTCTGTTTTCAAAAGATTGCTAAATTGAAGCTCCTTTTGATCCGTTTCCGGTGATATGAGCATTTCAACTTGAAATTATTAGTTTTATGTTGGGATTTTGAAGGCAGACTCACGATGAGGAAATTCTTCAATGGAAAATCAGCTTTTAAGCGGAGTTTTATGCACTGCTCGTAGTTGTCTGCCCTTCCTCAGCTATAGAACTTCCATTGCTAACTAGATCCTTCAGTTTATTGTTCACTTACTGTCAGTCTATTTTAAGAGGATACTATCGTCACAAGAAATAGGGATGAAGAGAAACGTCGACGGCGTATTCCTCGTAAAGTCAAAGATGAAATCCTTGATATTATTCTGCAAAAAGAGCGTGATTTATTCTGCGAAGACATTGACAACGAAGAAAACGATAATCTGAGGAAAAGAAGGGCATGGAACGAAGTTCGTATGAGGTCAGATCGATGATTAATTTTTTACTCTGTCTTAATTATTGCTGGCATTTTTTTTCGTGAGCACGAAAGGTGAGTGAACAGTGAGCGTTTTTGCATACTTATCTGTTTCTACCTTTCAAAGGGTATTTTCAAAAGTTCGCACCTAACTTTAGTGCTTAAACGCCAATTGTTGAATTGCCTATCTTTCATATTACTTTACGATTTATTGTTGTTTTTCTACACTTTTTAAATATTAGAGCACCTATTCAGATCAGTGGACTATAAATTTAACTTGCACGTTTCTTGTTGAAAATTTTGCTGAGCTAAACTCATGCTAACAACTCAAAGTTGTTCGATATGGTGTGATGCTATTGCTGTGAAACCACTTGATGAAGTAAGAACTTACTGATAATCTAAGGTCATGCTGATAAGATAAAATCTTGCTTCTATGGTTTGCTATTGGAATGCTTGAAAAAAATTGTAATTTAGCTTGGCGGCGAATCATCCGGATATCAAATTAACGGTAGGTGTCATTCGGCGATTCTGGCGTGGGACGATAAGTAAGATGAAGGCACATCGAAATCGATTCAAGCTGTTAGTCTACAGAAAAAAAATTTTTTTAACAAAAAAAAATCGAAAACCAAAAAAAACCCAAAAAAGCCGAAAGAAAGTTCATGTTAAAAATTCGTGCGCTTCTCACAATTCACACACCCAAATTGATTGGTTAGAATGGGCACAGCCTGACTGCTGAGTGGTTTCAAGTCGTTAACCACTGAGGTAATAACGATGGTAGTTGCTGACCGTCAAGATTTCCCATGAACGAAGTGCATTTCGATTGGTTAGCTTCAATGTGATGTTCACATAGTTCATCAAAGCAACGTGTTAAATTTCTTTTAAAGAACTGGCATCTCTTCGCATAAAGCAACATCGGAACACATTTTTCCTCGGTCTCATCTGAAGTTTGCAAAGAAAAAAAAAAATCGCATCAAAATTCGCACATCACTGCTGATTGAGATATGACATGAGATAGCTGGTACATTACTTTGGGCTTACTGCATGTCAACAAAGTAGGGTTCACGTTAGATTCGCATACAATTTTTTGTGCTTGCTACCGCCAATGTTTGATGCCAGTTTGTATTACAGTTCTTTTTGTAAAGAATATTCATATTTTCGTTGTTGAAATTTCACTCACAGGACATGAACCCCCTCCCACGCACATGCCACACCCTCCCACAGACACACATGCCCAACTGAAGCAGACCACACACAGCGCCTCGCACATCACACATACCACATTCTCCCACATGTACATGCCAAACTCAAATAGGCCACACACGACGCTCCGCACACCATATACGTATATATATATATATATATATATATATATTATATGTGCTCAACGCTTCTTTCACTTTTCTCAAACTCTCAACCATTCTTGCATAAGTCATTGATGTAGGTTTGAAAATATTTCAGACTGCCTTATGCAGTTAAAATCTTCCTGCCGTTTGACTTTCCGATCAATGGAAAGTAAGCGAAAACGAAGTGTCATGTGTGATTCACCACCAGTTTGATAAAATTGTTACATAAATCTACGTTAATTTCAAACAGAGAGTAAGCACACTTTGCCTGCCGAAATAAAAGACTGTGGTGTATGCGTGAGCGTTTCGAAACTTTATTACTCATTTTTCCACAAGTTAACCTCATGTCACTTTCCTCCACAACTTTGTGCATACAAATATCTTTTTTTCGGAATAGCCGTAATGTGCTCATAACTTACTGCTGAAGAAAACGGATTTGAGAAATCACGATTTCAACAGCGCGACTTTTCTATTGAGGAAGATGTTGAGTAGATGAAGTGTTCACGAAAAATTTTGCTTGGAAAACATGAAAAATTGCCAGCAGCTGGGAAAAGCAGAAGATGGACTAAAAGTCAAATGAGAAGATTCCGAACAGAGAGCTGAAAAGATGAGGTAGATTCAATACGTCGATCCTTGATCGTTCCTCTCCCTTTGCAAAGACGTTGTTTGCTGTGTGCAAATTAAAGGCTATGGATTCTTGTGAGCACAACTGTGAGCGCATGGATACCGGTGCTTTTAAATTTGATGTGAAAGAAGCATACCGGAAATTCGTTAAAAGAACCTTAATCCTGCGCAGGTTGTTTACGGATCTAGTGCAGAGTGAATAATGCTTCGTTGGGTCTTTCGCTGATTCAAAAAGAATGAAGAGAGCAAAAGGAATGCCGATACATGTTTGATGCTTCTGGCTGCAAATCTTAGCCGATGATCATGGAGGAAGTGCGTCGAATTGTTTGTCTGTTTGACCGCTATTTCCTTTCTTTTTTTTTTTAAATTTATATGTTTCGTTGCTGACGTCGTATGTGTATTTTGGGTATTGCTCGGGCGCAAGTGATGGACCTCAAGTGATAGAAGATTGTCCCTTCACCGAGTCCGAACTCAATGTGTTTCGCTGGCTGTTGGCGAGAAGATCAAAAATTTATCATGGCAATGAATCTCTACATGAGACTATGACACCTGCTCAGGGAGTAAGTCTCTCAGGAACATTTTAATAGAGGAGAATGTTGTTTGTCTTCACAAACCACAGAAATCTCAATAATGTAGGTATTCTATAAAAACTTCGTTTCTCTGCATTATGAATCGGTACCTCCGTCCATTCCCATCCCCGAAATGAGCTAAATACGAGGACGGGCGCGGAAAAATTTAGATCCCAATAATTCACTAATCAAGCATCATATGGGGGAAGTAAGAGCGTACATGAACAGACTGATTAACCGCATCTAATGAGCTGTCAAAGACAGATACACTTTGTCTTTCATTTCTTGAAGGGTAATTTTCATTGTCGCAGCAGATGTTCCATTGCGAAGGAACTTGACTTCAGACTTTAGGGGTAAGCAGCCTAATGACAACTTTTGTTTCTAAAAATTTTTTGAAAATAAGTTAACCGAAATATTTTGAAAATTTCTGAATTTGAAATGGGCGAAGTTTCTCTTTATGAATTGAGTGCGTGAGATAGACGAAAACTGTTGAATATAGGGCGAACGTACAGGCCTAATTTTTTGGGATATTGCATATTGTCTCGAAAATATGGCTGTTGAAGATTAAAACTCTATCGTTGGAATATAAAAAGCGAAGCCATCCAGAACCTTGAAAAAAGTTCGACAGCTGACCATGAATACACAAAGGAGGGCTTGCTGATGCGTGGTTGCATCAACGCCATCATATGCCCGTTTATCTTCTCATGGCCACTGCAAGCCTTCTTCAGGCATCATGTGCTGATATTTCGCTTATCACCGCCCCTCGCGTCTTTTTTCTTTTCACCACAATTACTCCGCACCACTTCAGATTTAGATCTAACAGTTTTTTCGGTTATCACCATGTAATGCGTCGAGTACAAATGGAATAATCATTTATGCTGACGTTTCGGCTCCTTGTCTGCGAAACAACAGTGTTACTACTCATATTCACTTCAGATATATAGATTTTCATAAATATGAACAGTCTAAGTTCTGTCATTTATGAACTCTGCTGATATCCTTCTGCCGGGTTTTTGACATTTTTAAATTTAGACAGTTTATTAGTTTCTTGGGTCTTGTAGCGAATATCGTCAATTTAAGTGTCTTTTACCAGAGGACGTGTAACATTGTTTATGCATCAGCAGCGTTTCGGCTAGAACTAAGGATCACTTAGAGGGCAAAATAATACCGCTATTTTCGTGGAAAACTTAAAAAGAAGAAGCTGGTTCTAATTGTTCACTTCCGCATTTCCTTGGAGTATTTGCAGTTTGCATGCTGTCCGTCATTAGAGATGATAAGATAGGAGGAAGTGCTATTTCTGCACTTAGAGTTGCATTGTAACATTAGATTGTTCGTACGCGGAAAGGTTGAGCCGGATATTCCAACCTCTTCACAAACGAGAAAATCGTTACCTTTCCGTGAACGAGGATCTGTATCACGCTGTCAGACCGTTTCTAGCAAAAAAGTCTGACATATTAGTCCCACGGTTTCTAAAATTTTTGGGGACTATGAGATAGGGATAGTACTGAAGGCTTCAAGCATCAACGCGCCCAGTGTTCTCGTAATTATTTCCTGTTAAGTGGTGTGGAGCTGTATCGCGGCCATTTTCCGGTAGCCGAATACTGCCTTCGGGTCAGTCATCAGCTGAGTGCGTTTACCTAATAGTAATAGGCCACAGGACGCACATACTCAAGAGGTTTTGGTGGACGCTACGTAGAGCGGAGAAACGCTGTTTTGCTAATTGTTCAATGCGGCGCGAGGTTTTTTCGCTGTTAATGTTGCCTCCAAGCCGTTTCGAAGAGACGAAGCAATTGCATCTTGGCGAGTGACATCTGTTGGTGTTATTCTTGCACCATTTGTTGCAACGAGGCTAAATGTCTGTTCTGGAAAAGGGGAAGTAAGGATGGCTTTCGTTCTGCTTGGCTTTGTCTGGAGGTGTTTTCCTGATTTTTGGTCCTTAAAATGTGAAAGCACATTCGAATCGGATCATTCAAAAGGGAGAGATTTGTCACTTTTTCTATTTTCAGTATCAGCAGCAAAGCGCTTCGTTTTCGATCGATGATGAGAATGGGAAAAGTTTGCGGGATTACGCGGACCTTTCGGAAAGCGATTGTAACGACAGTCGTGACGAGTGCGGAAACGATACAGTCGATAATGGTGATGACAGACTGAAGCCTAAACATACCGAGGATACAGCTGCTGGCGGACAGTTATCCTCACCACTGGTGTCGTTTATGCAGGTACCCATTACATGCGGGTGAATTTCACACGAATCATAAACGGTCGATTAATCGTCGTTTTGTTCGACGTTTGTCATGGATCGGCTCAAAAATAAGATGCTGTCAAGAAGTGGATCAACTTTAACGTTGAAGTTTGACGTAGCGCTTACAGTGTGAAGAGGTTTTGTCTCTCGAATTGGCGGACATTCAACTTGAGTTGTATCTAATAACTCACGGTGTTTGTAAAATTAATTGGCTCCATATTGACAATGTAAATTATGAATTCTATGATCTCCGCCACCGCAATAAACTAAATAAAGCTTAACGTTCAAATTATCAGCACTGTTGCGATAGTTCCATTCAAT
The DNA here is from genome assembly GCA_006503575.1 of Baylisascaris schroederi. Lineage (NCBI taxonomy): Eukaryota > Metazoa > Nematoda > Chromadorea > Rhabditida > Ascarididae > Baylisascaris > Baylisascaris schroederi. The sequence continues at coordinate 187,023 of QEWY01001003.1, read as the reverse complement.
GACGATAAAATAGTCCGAGAAGGTGAATGACTTTCGATATGCTTTGTTGGTAGATTCTGCGGTTCGAAGAATTCCGATTCTCCGCTGTCGAGGAAGTGCGAAAAGCGAGAAAACGCATTCAGTCGTAAAAGCGAGGCTTGGCTGGTGAGGGTCATATTTTGACTTTTCTCCTGTTCAGGCAGTCTCTTGGGTCTCTCTTGAGGTGCTCATATGAGGCTTCACTGTATAGATTTCTTGCTATTCCGACTTTATTAGCAGTTGCAGGAGCAAACAGCATTCATCAGAGAAACGAAGACGCTGATGCAAAATATGTTTAACCTTATGGCGCGACAGGTTCGACTCTCTGAAGAGCAACTTCGAATTTCCGAACAGATCGATACAAAACTTACGATGCTAGTTAGGCGGCAATCGAATGCCATGCACTGTGAGGTATCGGAGTCACCGACTTATGAATGTGCGCCGGAATCTGATGATGGCGTTACTGCAAGCAATATGGTGCTGGGAAATATTGCAACGAGTTTATTTGTTCCGTCTTTTATTTCCTCAAAATTGAAGCGCGAGAACTGATCAGTAGGTGATAAGTGCAGCTCAATATGAACGTAGATTGGGTGTTTTAAAGCGACTTCCATGAGCGAAGTAGTGAAACCAAGGAAGCTCATTACATAATCATTTCGAGGCGATTTTCTTCACATAGAGGCTGTCAGTAAAAATAAGACCAATTCCACATTTAGGGGCTTCCTTGTGTTGTATGTGAAGAACTGGAAATTGAAGACGATGGACTATGCAAGTTTTAAAGAGACGGCTTTCCAACAATAGTCAACTTCACCATTACTACTCAAGTTGATATCGACACAAGAGAACCATGGTGTTTACTTTAATAACTTGTTGCTTTCTTTAACGTGCAAATTGTTGTATGAAAGCTGTGTTTTTTGTTGGGAAGTTTAGAATGTGGGATGGGTTCCTCGGGAAAAATATGGGTGATTTAAAAGAAATTGCGAGTTTGGATGTAACAGGAAGGTGCTTTATAAAATGCAGCTGTAAAGATCTTAAACGGCGCGGCTTATTCAATTCGTTTATGTGGTTGCTTTAAAGTAACGTTTTCACTGCTTTTCGTTTCCCTTATCATTTTACAACTTATTGGTAGCGCACAATGTTGCCTCATTTAAATGCCAAGTTTTACATCTCAATGGTTCAAGTTTTTTCCACTCACGTTTGAGGGTACCGCTGTCGACAATGTATAAACTGTGCGGCGTTCATGGATTATGAGAACCGGTAAGGCGAGGACATGTTACCTTTCGTCCGCAAATCAAAGGACTACACTGTCCTCTCAGCATTGTAGTACAAGACCTGTGATTGGGCGCGGCAAGGGGGGAGGGAGGGGGGGGAGAGGATGGAGTGCCAAATCTGTGCGAATAGCAGGCAGTTAGAAACGCAACGAACTGTCAACATAAGCGGTTGTGTATTATGAAAGGAGATCGGCATCAAGATCACCTGTTGTTATGTTCCTTCGTTCGCTTTTGATTCACGAGGGAAATCTATCTAATCTTGCGAATTTTCGATACTTAGTTCCCCAAATTGTATTGTTAACTAGAATCTGTGTATGGAAATGTTATCCTATTTATCGAGTTTTCAATTGCGGTACAATTGTTAAGTGTATAGAGGTGCGGCTGTTCTATTGAAGAAGTGCGTTTTTGCTACTGTAAATCGATGAGTTGATTTATGACGAAAAGTGGACGATGCAAGTGAATATTCGCCGATGTTTCTAAATACGTCATGTTTTTGAGTGAGTTCTGGTGTATTTCGTTTAGGCACAATGTTTTTGCCCACTTCTAATAAAAGTGTCGTATTGCAGCCGTGCAGATGAGACGGGACGAGAAGTTGAAGTTTACTGCTGCCTGTCCGAACCGGTGCACTGAACCGAACAGGTTGACTGAACTGAACAACACGCAAAACCATCAAATTTTCCGAGTCAACGCATATAACAGCGAACGGGCTTGAAACACGCAACCCGGCAACCAGACGAAAGGCGTAATATAATAGGGTGGAAAAGAGCAGATATCACTGAGGTCGGTGCATGCAAAATGAGTCGCAGTGGGTTGATGTAGCAAGGCTTTTGCAAGCGAAAAACTAAAATTCAATTCACTGACTGCTCCTAATGCCATGGTATGTTGTGCGGAGCTGGGAAGTCATGTCATGAAATTCTTTAGGATATGGTGTGCAAATATCAGATGCGCGAGAAACGGCGATAGAACGAAAAGTTTTCTATCAAAGCATAGCAGTCAATAATCGAAGTATTTAAATATGGTGGCAGTAGCAGTTTCAACAAAATTCATATAGCTGTTCACGATAACGGCTACACGGTCCATTCTATACTTCATTTGAGTTTCGCGCTCACAGCGAAGTGTTTGGTTGCGTCCATTTATTAAGGAGTGAATCAGATGCTGAACGGGACAGAAGCGTTTCCGAAATAACGATAATATCCAGCTTTGTTACGCCTAGCAAAAAGTCCACTCCCGGGAATTTGTTAATTGCACTGCTTATCCATGTGATGACATACCGTTCTTGTTTCACTGAGTAGCAAGATCCTTCGCGAACATAGGCGTAACTGAAATAGCACATCTGAGCTGAAAACCTTTCTCTGAAGACCTGTGAACAGTGGAAGGCATCTCTTGAATTCAATGTATTCCGCATGCTGCCCTCTCTGTCTCACTTTGTGGCCTCACTAAGTGATGCCTTCGTCTCAGCGCTTGTGTTTGACGATGTCCTTATCACGAACTCACCACAGCGTATGCAAAATATTTCAGCGAAGATATGGTAAAATTATGGAAGGTGGTAGAAGGAAAAATTACGTTGGTGGAGAACTGCTGAATCCATTTTGATGCAAAAAATGGCTCAGAACTTCTTGAACTGATAAAAAACGTGATAGTGGTTTAGCTTTCGCTCAGCTGTTATTGTTGCCGTTCGCAATCCGTGAGGCGTTTTGTTGAACGAGAAATATTAGAATGCCACTGAAACGATTCTTTATCTATAACGCTGAAAAATTTCGAGCAATGTGCATTTACCAGAAGGGAGAGGCTGTTCTCTGACTGGTGCGACTGTTATCACTGCAAGTGCTCTTTGATAGCACAAGGTTGCTGAATTTCTCCTCTAAGTGATAACTTCTGTTGTGACAACCTAATCGGGGTGTCACGAGCTTAGGTCTATTTTTATTTCAACGTCAAAGGACTAAGTAAATAATCAAAGCGCACGTGATGCATAAAAGTTGGAAATGTGTTGTAAACTTGATCACAGCCAAATGATATTTTTAGATCGTATGTTTACATCGCTGCAATATGAAAAAAGACATCATTCTTTCTGTTATACCTTGTGTCCGATTTCAGCTCAAAATTTTCGGCTGTCTGTAGTCAGAGCGAAATCAGCAATGGGAAGTTCCTAACAAGCAGGATTGTAAAATGTGAACAAACTATCCTAACAAAATAGCCAATCCGTATACTGCTAGTAGTTTGACGAAGCTTTCGTCTTCCAATATCACCTAAGAAATGCGCCACAATATCGGAATGGTGGTCGTAACAGTTAGCAAAGCAATGGCTCAGATAAAAAGGAATTCGGTACATGAGAACGCCAGTGGTGCGTTGATCGAAACGTCTCAGCGACAGTTTGAGAGGTGAATGACTTTATGTATTCACGATATCTGCAGGAAGCAGGTTTCTATGCTTGAAAATGCAAAGATAGGAAATATATATAATATTGGAACTATTGCAACATCCTTTAGCGTGGTGAATACATCAGTTACGTGTACGGGGGAACCGGAATTTTTCTAAGAGCTAAATGATGGAGAGATCGAAGACAATTTTTAACAAGGAATAGATCGAACTTCAGTCAGCGAAAATCTTAAGAATTCGATTTGAAGATTTCTAGCGTCCTGGCGTTATTTGTCGTTAGAGCAGAATACTTACGTTTTTTGGCTTGCGTTTTTTCAAGTTCTTCATCGAAACCAAGATGTATTCAGCTGGAAGGATACAAAGGATGCGCTAAACAGCACTACTCCAACAAAGTTGACCGCACTCGCAAAGAGTTATTCGGGAACCCCGCTCTACCTAGGCACAGTCTTTTCCATGAAACCTTGAAATGTTTCCCTGCAAGACTGGCGACTGTACGGAGTTCCTTTTCAGTAGGCCTTCTTCCAAGGCCATAAAATGTGTACTAAAGTGACATCACAGTGCGCAGGCAATGCCAGCTAAATAAGCCAACACACTCTGGTAGAAATGAATCTAGATTGTGAACCCGATTCCCAAAATCCTATAAGGGACATTTGTTGCCCACGATTTGCGGCATTATAGTAGCAAGAGGGTAACAATTAATTAGAGTTGGCAGCCACCCATTTCTCATCTCAGAAAATATGGTTGCGACTCAAGTGACAGGGTAAGTTATCTTCGTTGATATCTCGACATCAAGAGAACGAAATTTTCATACTGTATTTTCTCCTAGTTTCTTATGAATGTGCAATCATTTAACGCGATAATAATGGTTTTGTCATTCCCGAAATACACGTTAGTTGCCGGTCGTTCAAGATAGGATATTGCGGGAACCCATTCACCTTGTAACAATGTAAATGCCTTGCTGATTTGAAGCACAAAATATGAGATGATCATTTCTCATACTCAAAGGGCAGTTGACACGACGACGTCCTCCGAGATGATAAGCTTTGCAATTCTTAGCAGAAGATTGCTCGATCGGAGCAAAAAATTGTATTGCTAATTTTTGATTCAAGGTATCACGCTTGAAAGACTTATTTGGCTCGTAAGTTTGCATGTAAACAGCTGATATCAAATTTTTTTTTTTTAGATGAGAAATAGTCGATAAGAATGTGGATAAAAGGAGTGCCGCATTTACTCATCAACATTCACCAATTTGATTTCCTCGCTCCAGCAATGAAGACTCTGCTTGCTCTCACTAGTAAGTCCACATCGATCTCTAATATTCTTAACAAGGAAATTATGCCAACGAAACAGATCTCTCATATCTCCCCAGCAGTCCGACTGCTAGAATGCTGTTATGGTGCCTCAGGAAGCTGAGGGTTTAAAATGCCTGCAGAGATATTTGTCTTACTGTAATTGGCGAAGTGCGCGTATGGAGGGGTTTTTAGAAAAATGGAGACAAGTTGCCAGCCTAGTCCACAAAAGAATGTCTCCTTTAATAAATCCATTTTTGGTTATAATTGAACGCTTGTGGAAGGAATATGTTTACGAATATTTTTACTATTATTAGTGAACAAGGCGCTATGAACCATTTTCATATGTGTTTTTGCAACTCAATTTTGCAGTTGTTTGCATCTTAACATTGACGAACTCGCAGAACACACAGTGCCCACCAAACTTCTGCGTTGGTTACACATGCTGCCGTATTGACGCATGTAAGTTATCACTTATCGTCGGGTTTCTAAAAATAGTGTTTCTATTGTTTAGCAAAAGAGAAAAATCCACTTTTACCATCTATATAGCATTTCGATGGTTCAATGAATACTACTGACTTTTCGGTATCAGCATCTCGAAGTAGACTTATGAGCTGAAATGGTGAAATCATAACAAGTACCGAAGTAGCGAAATATAGGTACTTAGGTGAGGTCAGAGATGCTTCAGAAGGCTGAAACACAAGAAGTTGTACTAAAGGAAAAAAATACGAAATTCGTAAAACAACTAGTGGGGAAAATAACAGACGGGTTATATTTTATTATCAGCGCTGTGTTTTCAGTTTGGGTAGCGTGCTGCCCGGCACCAAATGCGAAATGCTGTCCTGGTGGAAAATCGTGTTGCCCATGGGGATACGAATGCTTAACTAACAGCTGCCGCCGAAGCAAGGATCTGCACCCGGTAATCAATATACATTGGGCGCTTAAAATAAGGCAATTGTACTAAAGTGCTAAAGACTAGTGGACTCATTCCCTCAATCATAAATGTAAGGACATAAGCACGACGCGGTAAACGATAATCACAAGTACGGTGCAGTAAGGTAGCGTCGTCCATCGGGGATGAGCTGAAGTTGCTGACATCTCCTGAAGCTCAACATGATGGTGGGTTCATGAACTCGATTAATCGACAATACCATGTGATGCCTCACGAGGCTTCACGTTCATTATTACTTCCAATGTTTGCAAAGTGAGTTCCCACGGTTGAGCTAACAGGGTTTATTTACCGCTCAGATACGACGGCGGCCGCTTTTTTAAAGCGCGCATGCGTTTACATTTAGCAATATACAACTTTTTTCAGATAATTGAAATTATTTTGGCAGCCAAAAGTAAGGAGTCTGCATCTCAGCAACGTTGAGTTCGAAGACGATCGCCTATGACAGTTGAACAATCTGTATCTATTTCATCATAGCAGAGAGCACTCACTTCGCTGTAATTACTTAAAGGCGCTACCTTCGAGAACTACTGGAATGTGATTGTGCACTCACGGGTGTCAATATGTAAATAGCAATCTGACAACAAATTGCATGTACCTGAATCCTTTCTACAGTAACAATAAATGCTCATGCTGTCGACGAGTTAGTATAACAGCATTAAACAAAGCAAAAACACCATGACATGCTCAGCCGCAAATTACAAGACAACCTAGTTGGTGCGTCATTAGGGTGCCGCCATCCATGCTCGACGGACTTTTGGCAACTGTGCGGCGAAGGAGCGAAAGAATCTCTGCAGACTGATGGTGGATGACGTTGATGGCCAACATGCGAGAAAGAGAAAATGTCAGGAAAAGTCACCCGAACAGTGAGATATGAAATGATGAGAAGGCATTCTTCGGCCAACGAAATCCTACTGGATATGGACATAGAAGAAGGAAGGTAGAGCAGATTTTTTCAAAGAGCGACTTCGGAAGAAATGATCGGGTAGCCAGCAAAAGTTTTTTCCTATCCGATTCAGCTTCCGTAAGAGAACGAGGACACTAACTTTATATGCGCACCAAAACTTATAGTGAACACTTGTTCGGCACTGTTTATGTTGCGTCCCATGGATTTGGTTCTTATCATCTAAGATTCGAACGAGTTCGTCTTTGAAGTCACTAACGAATATGAAGCACGGCCTGCTGTGTGTCTATTTTAACCAATAAATTGCAAGCGTGTGAAAAATCGCAACGTGACTGCAATAGGATCGTTAACAAATTCTTCGTGATGAAGCCTATAAGAATTCAGGCGTTTTTCCGATGAGGCGATCCTGAAAAAACATGCTTAACTTTCCTAATGAGTCAATCTAGCGCATGCAACAGCTGTGCGGCATTCATCAGAGACATATTTAACATATCCTGATAGGAATGTAAAAAATGCTAACAGTTTTGTGAATAATTGGGTGTTTTTCAGACATTCTGAGCAATGACGCATAGAACTATATGGTCATGGGTCACGTTACCTCTATTCTTATTCACGAATGACAGGAGTTCCTATGTTTTCCACCTAGAACCCGGTATTAGGGAGCGATTTCATGCTATGGAAAATACAATCCCAAAAACCTATCATGAATATAAAGTTTAGTGAAGTTGTAACGTGAAGAATCATCGTAAGGAGTTGCTTTGACAGCAACAATCTATTTTTTTTCTTTGATCTGTCATAATCAACTATAATCATGTTTTTGACAACAATGTTATTAAAAAGCATTTGAGTAAATTACTCATAATGCCGTTAGGATGTAAATATCGTTTTCTTACGACAACATAACTAGGAGATACCTCTATAATTATAATAAAATGTTAAACATATTAAACCAACAACCTAAAGCTCTATTCGGGTTTTTCCATAATACCTGTGATTGGTGTAACTCCCACCCTCTGTAACATGCTTTCACAGATAATTTGGATATGCTTAATTCTACGCGTCTTAAGATTTTAAAGAAAGGCATGAAGTTTAAACCTATTAGTAATAAATACCTACCCGTGTTGCCGAAGGGGCAGTACAATCTCTAAACAAGTTAATTGTACAATTCGCTCGAACCGAGCATATAAGTATAGATAATTTTGAAACTTTCCGACAGCTGACTATAAACGGCAATTAAAGAGTTTTCACCAACGAGTTTTATAAAGGGGAGATCGACAAGCTCAATAGTTCAATAGTAAAGACAGGTTGAGGTTGCTCAATAGTAAAGATCGAGGTTGCTGATAGTTGCTGATAGCTGACAGTAAAGCTCAATAGTTCAATAGTAATAGTAAAGACAGGTCGACAGATCGACAAGCTCAATAGTAAAGACAGGTTGCTGAGCAATGAACGATCTAAACTGATTATCGCACCAGCGGATAAATCAACCAATAATTGTGCATTCAATTGTAAAACTTTTAAATCCAAAGTTTATGCAAGGAGCATGGAATCGGGATGGCGGAAGTACTGGCAACGATACTCATGAATATTTTGGAAATAAAAAAGCGCTGAATATTACTAACAAGCACTGCAAATTTTCTGAAAGACATTTCATTGAATTTAAGAAGGAAAACGCAACCTTTCTGAATTGTTTGCCTTTCTAGCCTGCACAAAACCCCTACAGGATTCGGATATACAGCCGGAGCCAAAGAAAGTTCCCTGAAACCCTTATCCTCCTTGCTACATAGCATCTAACACTTTCCTAAAAACCATCTCGCAATAACTGTAATATGGCAGGTCAAAGGAGTGGAATCAATTACCACTACAGTTCAAAGAGTTCATACGACATTTTTGAACAACGTTACCCTTCTGCACCCTTCACTTGCAAAATCCCAAAGGATGTAAAACAAATGTACTATATCTGAAATAAGGAATGAGAACCATGGAGAATGTAATGTATACGAGTAGGATAATCTCTGTATTAACAGCGTAATGATAGACTGCTAAAACATGGATCATGTGGACGGTGCATGGATCAATAATAGGAATTATTCAAAGCATGAAGTCAGTGATCTCTCATGAGGAAATTTCCTAACGAAAGTGACAGTAGCGTAAACAGCTATTGTTACTTTCAGTACTTTCATAATAAGTGAAAATTTATGTGGTAAGTATTACCCAACGCGAAGAGTTTCAACGATCAAATGTCCATGCTTGTAAGCTCCTCCTCCAGTGCATCGATAGGACTCCCGATTTGGTCACATCCTCTTGCAATCGCGTGCTGAATTCAACGTACCATGTCAATCAATGAAAAACGCAAAAAATAGCAATTATTTCACAAGTGTCAAACAGCTTTTTAAACTTTTGCTGATATCAAGTACTGGCCGAGAACCAGAACACCCAAATTGCAAAAACCGAGATTTCAGAAATTCTGGCCGGTCAGTTCGCCTCTCAAGTTATGCTTCGAGATATAATAGCCTACAGATCGTTTGATAGAACTTTTATGTTGCACTGAAAGAAAAAACATTAACTCCATAGGGCCAACTATTGCCGAGAAAAGGTTCCGAACTCTCAATTAGAGTGCATTGATATAGAAATTTCACATAAATCAAAATATTACAGCGAAAAAAACCGTGAATAAATTAATCCGAGCAATAGATATCATTAAGGAAGAGGGTGAAAAAAAATAAAATAAGACAATTCAGGAAGAAGAGAAAAACAGGAGTTATGCTGATCGCATGTAGAAGTGAGGGTACGAAGCTATTGTCGTGTAAAAACATGTGAAGAGAGGATAGATTGATTAGGTCGAAGATACAAATCATGAAGATGGTGTAAATGGAGTGCTGCACCTCATACACGTCGTACAAGTGATCAGAAATCAAACTTCAAAGATGGACCCTGATCCCCAAACACTTTTCAACCTTCCGCTGACTTACGACAGAAAGAAAAATTGACCATGCCATCATAAACTCATTGCCACACAAACCGAGCGCCTCCGGAAGATGGCCTTCACTACCATTCCAAGGGGGCTTCCCAACAAAAATTTGAGCTTTGAATCTCCGGTGCTCTCAAAGTACGAAAGATGAGAGGGATTCGTTACAGACTGGGCGTTCAAGAGTCCGAGTAACAGAAACTACAGTTGTAAGCGGTGCAGTCCAAATAAAGTCATTTGGGAGTGAACACCAGCACTGACCAATTCGCCACAACGTTACCCTTCTGCACCCTTCACTTGCAAAATCCCAAAGGATGTAAAACAAATGTACTATATCTGAAATAAGGAATGAGAACCATGGAGAATGTAATGTATACGAGTAGGATAATCTCTGTATTAACAGCGTAATGATAGACTGCTAAAACATGGATCATGTGGACGGTGCATGGATCAATAATAGGAATTATTCAAAGCATGAAGTCAGTGATCTCTCATGAGGAAATTTCCTAACGAAAGTGACAGTAGCGTAAACAGCTATTGTTACTTTCAGTACTTTCATAATAAGTGAAAATTTATGTGGTAAGTATTACCCAACGCGAAGAGTTTCAACGATCAAATGTCCATGCTTGTAAGCTCCTCCTCCAGTGCATCGATAGGACTCCCGATTTGGTCACATCCTCTTGCAATCGCGTGCTGAATTCAACGTACCATGTCAATCAATGAAAAACGCGAAAAATAGCAATTATTTCACAAGTGTCAAACAGCTTTTTAAACTTTTGCTGATATCAAGTACTGGCCGAGAACCAGAACACCCAAATTGCAAAAACCGAGATTTCAGAAATTCTGGCCGGTCAGTTCGCCTCTCAAGTTATGCTTCGAGATATAATAGCCTACAGATCGTTTGATAGAACTTTTATGTTGCACTGAAAGAAAAAACATTAACTCCATAGGGCCAACTATTGCCGAGAAAAGGTTCCGAACTCTCAATTAGAGTGCATTGATATAGAAATTTCACATAAATCAAAATATTACAGCGAAAAAAACCGTGAATAAATTAATCCGAGCAATAGATATCATTAAGGAAGAGGGTGAAAAAAAATAAAATAAGACAATTCAGGAAGAAGAGAAAAACAGGAGTTATGCTGATCGCATGTAGAAGTGAGGGTACGAAGCTATTAACTATATATTTTTTTCTTTCAGCGTCAGAATTAAGGTCACAGGAGCTCCGCCTCTTGGTGCTTTCACCGGAGGGGGGGGGGGGGGGGGGTGTTCCGCTCATTTCAGCCCTTGCTTTCATCGGCGTGCACTTGTTTTTAGGGAAAAAATAATCTTCCATCTAGTTACACTGACAATTTCTTCCATATTTTTTTCTCGCCAGACCTAAACTTCGTCCCATAACGGTATATATCGTTCAAAACAGGATTGAACACTGAACCGAAGAAAAAATTTCATCCAAATCGGGCAGGAATTCGTTGAGTTATGAACGTGGGCACTTTGATTTCTCTGACTCTCTCCCTTCAGTGTTCTCTCTCATCGCCTAATGCGTTTTCCAGCATTTGGAATATAGATAGGCTAGGTATGTTATATTTCGTTGGAAAGCAAATTGCCTGAGGAGTCGAATAGCGTTACATGCGTATCACCGATTATCCAAAAAAGGTTACGAGAGAAAATAAACAAATTCCGGAATATCTGGAAATCCTTGATCGGAGCAAAACCACAGTTGCGTATTTTTAATAGGCTTGGAAAGAGATGAGAACGTATAGTTGATGAGAAAACTATGCGGTGAACGGAAGCTATGAAAATGAGGTTTGCAATTTGCCAAGTTCTTTCAGCATGTCCGCAATCTTTTTTTCCATATTATGATACGCATTCCCAAACATGTGTAACGAAAAAAATTCCAGCCCAATTGGCCTATTCCGAGGTGTGCTATGGCCTAAAAATTATTTTCCGGTTCCCGAACGGATGTCTCTCCCGGATCATCAAATTTCCGCTCACTTCCTTTTTCAGCACTTCCGAACGGAAATCCTCAATAGGTTCTGTGAAAAACCGCCAAAATTATTCAAAAAATACAAAGTAATAAACTTTCGGCATTGGTCCCTATAAATTTTGAAGCAATTCCGGAAAAATTTTCACACTTACGAATTTTTACGCAAGTCCGAGGTATATGTCTGATACGCTCCCTTATCAAGTCCGTAGAGTAAAAAAAAAACGAAATGAAAATATATGGAGGCGAAAAAATTATGAATGAATTTGCTAAACTATAGGAGAAAATTTTTAAAAAATCTCAGAGAAGAAAATTTTGAGATTCCGCCTATATACGAACTTGTCCGACACGATCTCCCATACTATTTGCTGATCGCATGTAGAAGTGAGGGTACGAAGCTATCAACTATATATTTTTTTCTTTCAGCGTCAAAATTAAGGTCACAGGAGCTCCGCCTCTTGGTGCTTTCACCGGAGGGGGGGGGGGGGTAAACTTCGTCCCATAACGGTATATATCGTTCAAAACAGGATTGAACACTGAACCGAAGAAAAAATTTCATCCAAATCGGGCAGGAATTCGTTGAGTTATGAACGTGGGCACTTTGATTTCTCTGACTCTCTCCCTTCAGTACGATGATCAACAATACCGTGGTACGATCATCAACACGGTATTGCTTAGGTGTGTATCATCAACGACTATTGTAGAAATGGAAGGGGAAAATAATAGTATAGTTGTAGAAATCCGCATATCTGTACATTCTTTTTATCTGTTCATGCAGTCTTGTTATAGCCTAACCTATACCGACTCCCACTCCACTTTCGTCTCTCCCTTCCCCCTCGCTTATTAGGTTTATGTGATTGCATAATAGTCGCTTGATTTACTATGTATTCATTTGTTCAAAACATTACCTAAGTTATTAATTGATTTTTAAGTAACTTACTTTTGGATAATTTTCTGTTTAATTGACGAGGTGAATTCACCCAAGCGAACAATGGTACTTGCCAGTGGATGTTCTTCATGCGCGTTCATTTCGAATAACCTGAAATCAAAGAAACTATCCGTGCAAACGTTTGGGGTACTTCCTGAACATTCGGGCAATACATTCTATGGTCTGCAAAATACTTGAAATCCTATAAAACTGCACAGTGGGATCTGTACATGACAACAGCATCCGAATATATTACTCTAAAATTGGACAACAATATGCAATGAAAAACTTACAAGAATTTTATGGAATTGTAACGTTCGCAAATTGTAATACTGATATACTGCTGCATGTACTCTAAAAAGTTGTCAATCCCGCCTATTCGTGCAACCGAAGTTTATTAATGATATTATCTTTGTTCAGCGGAAAATATAGAAAGCCCCACTCACAATTAGTGGGGCGAAGATATGGAAGAAGTAAGCTCAAATAAAAGAAGAACAAAACAATAGGTGAATCGACGATTATGCAGCATTATTCATAAATTCCGCAACAATTGAATGCATCAAAATTTTGGCATTCAATGACCGACAAGGGAAATTTAAGGAATGGAACCGAAGATATTCACATATACTCCAATGAATGTCGCATGAAAAGTGTGTGAATATGCAAATCGATGCACTACCACATTGTTAACGAGTTAATATAAGCTGAGTGTTAGAGAGGAATCCCGTAACAGTGTAGTAGATTTGTGATGATCGGAAAAAAAGTATTTAAAAAAAGTACCACTTTCGTAAATTTATATGAGCGGTCGATCAACTCGATTCAAACATATGCGCATTAACAGAAATGTTTTATTATTCGTCGAAGAAGTACGTCTCTATTTCATAAAGGAGAAGAATTACATGTTCGATTAACATTTTCTTTCAATAATTTCTTTCAATTTCTTCCAACCCAGTTTCTTTCAATATTGATAATAATAATCATTATTCGTATAATAAAGAAAGCATGAAATTATGTGTATAATATTATATATACAGACAAACAGAACATACGTAATACCAAAATTGCACATAACCGTGCATTTTAAAACCCAGAAACACTGTTAGTGAGAACAAATATTGGACATCTGTTGAAAAGGTAATATAAACGTGATGAGTAATATATATATGTGTGTATATGATGACCAGTCATAACTGATGTAAGGCTCATGTGGTCGACAGATCACACTGCTCCAAACGTTTCTTAAAGTATGACAAATTACCTGCCATTACCACGTCATATGGCAAACATTTCCAGATGGGAACAACATGGTAAGCAAAGAGTTGAGAGCACATCAGCTCGATTATTTGATTTACTTTCAACTTGAAGAGGGTGAAGCCTGGAGGGCAGCGCAAAACTTTGTGAAAGAGAAAATGCTGTGAAACGGAATGCCTGAGAAACCTTTAACGACCTTAAAGCATAAATGTAAATGGAAGTGAGCTCTGCGATACCACAAAGGTTTCAAGTCCAAAATACGAAGCCTCCACTACCTGACCAGTAAACATTGTGTGTTTGTAAGTGAATATTAGTGAATGAATGCCAACTTCGACACACTTTCATTCTGGCATATGAAATTCATTCGATTAGATACTACATCACATTTCCCTCGGTATTTTTTAGCGTTTGTTCGTTCGATAGGGATTGAGTCACTATAAGATAATGTAAAGATGTATTATCGACAAAACAACTAATTAGATAAAGATCAAAAAGCGTTTATTTGATGACAAATGAAAACGGTATCCGCAATCGGGGGTAAACTTACGATTTATAATAAAGCATATTTATTAGGGGAAAATGTTCAATTATATACAATTACAATAAAGAATATTTAATATAAAAGCATTTCTTGATTCACCAAAGCAATAAAGTGATGGTTATTTACAAACGGTGGTAAAATCATTAAGTAAGGTCGCGCGCATCGAAATTTTATTGAAAACTTATCATGGCAACAACCTTTATGCAAATTTCAACATTCGTTTCCTTTATGTTGTTCCCATTTCCGCTTTAAAAAAAACACTCTACTTAACGTTCACAACAGCATCTACCTTCGCATATAACACAAACAATGCTGTTACTAGTATCCGTGAGCACTTTCTTGATTTTTGTCTGAGGAGTGGAAAAAGGACCGATTTGCCGGATCCTGCCAAGCAACAAATTTTGTGATATTTCTAACAAGCCTGGTGCAGCAGGAACGTGCAGTGGTGATGGTATTGTTGCTATATTTCGACAAACGAAAGGTGTTATGCGACTCCCTGGTGCAAATGACGAAACAAGTGAAGAGGAATTTGTCTGTAAGACATTGCTCGGAAACGCATCAGTGAAAGTACGTTTTCTTTCAGATTTATGCGGTGTTGTCGATTGCAAAGGTGCATAGTTGGGGAGGAGAGCAGTCAATCCGGCGTTTAGAATTGTTGCCTGATTTGGTGGAAGTGTACATTGAATGAAGGATTTGGTTGCATCGATGGCTGCTTTGAACCCTTCATGATATCGTTCCAAAGCGATTTCTTTTGGAGCTGAAAATTTTCAGAACATTGCCACGACAACACATTGACGTATGGAGCATAATGTTCGCAAATTGCACATAAAATACCCATGTAAGATCCATTATACAATATGCCTAAGTATGTAACTTACATATATATGTGTCTTAAGTATCTTAACGTATTACACATTATGTAAGGTTATACAATATACTTAAGAAGTTTAACCGGGGAATAAGAGCGTAAGAGCAGTTGCCTCTCCACCATACAACCAAGATTCCAACATCGTTGATTATGGAGATTTTCACCGATTAAACAGACCAATTTGACGCTTATTTGCGCCATAATCTTTGGTCTTCAAATTCAGAAGAAGCGTTTGCAATAAAAGACGAGTTATGTAGAGCGGAAAACGCAAAGATCTGCTCTGTGTGCAATAACAACGACATTGGCGCCTAAGATAAGATATTCGCTCAACTAAATAAATTTTTCTTTTTTTTTAGTGAATTAGAAAATTGAAAAAAAAATCCTCACAATTTTCATGCAATGAGCTATTCTTCTCGTGCATTTTTCTTATATAATTGACAGTCAATTCAAGTACATCAGTTTTCTCCAATTTCGACGATTGATTGGGTGAATTTATTAAGTGGAATTTTTTCAGCTGTTCCAATGCATCGTTCATCCTTGTACGACGACGTCTCTCCATCTCAGATTTACTTTCCTAAACAATGACATAGAATTATTTCTATTATTTATGGATTTATATTGTTTATTGACTAATGTCTACTTGAGTGATCACCATATGTGGGGCTAATCTATCGCTATATATAGTCAATATAAAATATAGGATTGCAAAAAAGTGGAAAAATGCGTAAATGTTGTAAAAAAGTGATTTTTAGGGAACTCTAAAAAACTAATTTATTTCATTAGCAGATTATGGAAAAATCACTTCAAGTTATCATCAGAAAAGCATCCTTTTAACGATAAGTCACTTTAGAAAGATTTTGATTATGTAAATATTCGTCATATGTTATCCTGAAATCGTGATGCAATAGAATAATCAAAGCATCGATTATGAATCTCTATTGAAAATCTTTCTGAAGGGACTCATTATTGATCTGCTTTTTCAACAAGGACATATAGGTAAGGGAAAGAAAGATTTATGCAGAAAGGATTATACAATACAAGGTTGGCGGTATATTCTTGAACCTGTTTAACATCTTCGACCTCCGATGACATGCATGTGGATGGTGTCGAACAAAGATGTCTTGGGATAACGCAACTTCGCTCCATCGAATTGTCGATTACTGAAACGATTTCCACTTTAAAATTATAGAGTGTTGAGCCTTTTCCTACCTATAAATAAGTTAAGTTTCAATTATTAGAGCCACTAGTCTGATAGAAGCATATAGGCCAACACATTTTCCACTCATACAACGTTTAGTGCCAAAGAAGACCCGATAATTTCTCATAATATATCGATGGCATAGGGAAGACATGTTAGGAAAATGAAGAGATTTAGGTTTTAGGGACACGGAAAAATGATCCGGATTTTATAGAGAGATGGTTCCCGTCTCACCAACGTATGGGTGCATTGCATGGGCTTCGAACAGTTGCCATCTCAATGGGATATGGGTGCATTGCATTTGACTGAAATCTGTTAGTAGAGGGAATACAGCAGGACCTTTATTATTCTGCACATTACAACATTTTAGCCGTATTTTAAGGATATGAGCAAATTAAGAACAACTTTTAGCATCATATATATATATATATATATATATATATATTATTATTGACCATTTTCGAAATAATGTCCAAGCGCCAAGTTCAGCGGACAATCGTTCTGATCACAATAAATTATCTGGTAATTAGTTATATTTCGCATACGTCGCATTTTTTGCATAAATAATTTTAGCAATATTTCGTTGAATTGTCGTGCAAATATTTCAGTGTTTTTCGTTTTAACGGCTACAGGTGGTTGGTTACTCTTGTGAAACTGGACGCTTTAGTATATACATTCATGACATCGCTTGCTTTAGCCCAATAACTCTAATGCCGTCTTCGAGAGAATAGAAAAATTTTATTTTATATTGTAACCTTATCTCTGCTCACGAACTTGCTTTTATCTGTAATCGTTTGAATGAGCTAATGTCTTCTGTACTAGTGAAGTAATCAGCTAATGCTGTTGTTTTCAAAGTGTTTACGCATTCGCTCTTTCATCGACAAAGACGTTTGTAACGACATACAATATGCCATATACGACATTTTCCTCGGCACTTTTTTGTGTTCATTTTCAAATCCCACGTAATCTGTGAAATAACAATACATTTTGGCAAAAGAGTGCATTTGTGGATGTGCAAGAAAGTGTGCCGAATTAGCAATCAACGGCTCAAATCGCCCTTAGGTGCATTTCCAGTTGAAGTTTTCATATTGAGTAAAACTTTATCAACCAGTCGATGAATGAAAGCCTGCAGCTCGATCCAGTGAGAAAAAATCTGAATATTGCATACGGTATTAAACCAATGACTCCTAAATTAGTTTCCCGTTCGTTTCTCGCTAATATGAACTGATAAGCGCATTTTCAACCTTTCGAGAATGGATCCATCAACCACAAAAAAAAATTCAAAAACGAATAGGGACCTCTAATTAGCCTAAATTATGCATGAATGCTTAAATTTTAAATACTTAAGCTTCATGGTGCATCAATATGTCGTGACTTTTTTCTATAATATTTTTGGATTGAACTTAGGAATAATTGAAGGACGAAAATTTCAATGCGAAACTGAGTATCCGCGCATATCAGTCGTAAGGAATATATTCGAATTAAGCTTCAATGGGCAATGCTATGCGAAGACATTGTTCGAAAAGAAATAGACATCGATACTGCGAAAATTTTACTGTGAACAATATTACGCCAAACCTTTCCAGAAAGAACTATTTTTATACTTCTGAGGTGAGGAATTTGTCTACCATTATCATCGTTACTAACATCTCGACATTCTAAGTGAAGAAATCGGAAGAGTTTTCCATCGTCCTCGAGTGAGCATTTTTAAAGTTTGCCTTCGCTGTGGAAAAATACTGCATAGATAATGTAGTTTTTCTTGTATCTATACTCAGGTTTGAGTCATTTAACTCGGAATCTAAAATTATTAACCGTCAGTTGTGCTTCAACTGGAATTGTCTCTTAGGCTAGTTGAATTTATTTCAAGAACCAAACAACAACTAAGCCGATCACTACTAAAGAAGTAATAAACAACGCTAGCGTAAGCTCAAGCAGCTCATGGATAACGTAAGTCGTCAACTGTTTGTTTTTTAATTTTTCCCTTGTCAGCATTGTTGCCATAACTAGCGATCATGTACGTGAAGGATATTAGTGTTGTTTCAATATCAAGGAAGTTATAAGGCCAGGTGAAGGAATTATTCAGTATCAGTTTTGTTTTAATATAGTACAGTGATAATTCAATTGATAGGCATGTACTGTGGACTTGTAACGATTGATCTTTGTGTGTCTTAATAGTCTTTACTTCCGTCAAAAATGTTCCTTGTGAGAAGATTGATTGTTTCGGCTCTCTGAGAATTGAACTGGTGATAGGATATTTCCATTCTACCATATTTCAGCAGTTCTTCTATTTCTTTCAAAGAAAATGCTGATTTTGATGCTTTTAGTTCGCTTAAGGGTGCATAAATCAACACCGAAGGTGAAACATTTGAACTTGCTGTTCGAAGATTACACTTTGAGCACATTGAGATCGCTGTTTTTGTTGCTAGCATCATAGAAGCGTCGCTAACCGTCTATGCAACTGCTTCGAGGGTTTCATTACGATCCGTGCGAAGATCTCTGTGTTCAGCACCACATTCTACCACATAAGGGGATAGAGGCGGACTCGCATCCGTATTGTAGATATAAGAAGGAAGCAGAACCACAGAAAACCGCTAGAAATCGATGAGAGTGTATGAGGAAAAAAATGAATTTTTTGAAGGTGTGATTGTTGGTGCAATGTTTGGAGCATGTGAGAATGTTTGATGATTGACTTATGCAACAACCGAATCATCCTTCTTCTCAAATGGTGTATTTGGCTGAATAAAGTCCGCGCCTTGAATATAAACCTTGAGACACAAAAAAACGAAGGTCCTAAAGCTTTTCTACTACTGAATAGAGAAGGTTTTTAGGACTCTTGGGACTCGCTCTGATTTCTCATTGAGTTTGCCAACGGGTGAAAGTGAGTCCAGCGAATCGGAAATATCGGCCGGGGATTCCAGAGATGAGATCGACAGTGAATTGCATACGAGTGATGAAGGCGATCAACGGTTTCATCTCTTTTCAAGCTTTTATATTATTTATAGTTGAACAGCATGTGATATTGTCGAATCTCTTGAAACACCTATTTATAGGTGCAAAAATATGCATACTTTGCTACGATTTTCTGTTATTCTAACCAAAAGGTTGATTGCAGATTGAACTTTGCAATTAAATTGCAGCAGAAAGTATAATAATTGAACGCTTCTGCAGCTCATAACATTGCCCGCAGACCAAATAAATTTGGATAGATGCTTCTGTTAAGATTGGACGAAATATCATTACGAAAAAAGACACCTTAGAATTAAGCTTTCTGAACTGAATTGCAATTTATGAGAGTGAAATCGAGAAAAGGAGAGTATCCTAAATATTGTTCGCCACCGAAAGTTCTTTGATTCTCGGCCAATTTCAGTGGTTTTTTAGTATTTCGCAAAAATTTTTGATCTCCGAATTTGAACAGTTTTCGGGGAGCTGGAAAATCGGAAAAATCTTCAAGAACTCACGCTCTCAAGTTGTCGTGATACGTTAATATGCTCTGTGATTCGGTGCTCCGCCTTCATACCGCTTCCGAGAGCGTGAAATGAGTCTAATTGGAATTCAGGTAGATGCTCGTTTAGATCGAGAACTGTATCAAGTGAAAGTATCCACTCGTCAGATACGTCCGCAGATTTCTCGTCATTTAAACCTCTCAGTCAACTCTCGGAGCATTCAATGGTTCGACTACGGGACGAGGATATTGAATGGGCGGAGGCGGTCCGTCGATATCATAGTGCAGAGCCTGTTTTCCACAAGCCGGCAATTGTATACTTTATTTCATTTTGTTTTTGCCTTAGGCAAGCTTAATGGTGAAGGATGTTCCACCTATCTTTCCGAATTTGTTTACACTATTGAGCGTTGGGGATTCGTTTCAAAGATGCAAAGCCACTTCATATAATATTGCGAATCTTCGATTTGATGCTACTTTGAGTTTTGAGCTCAATGCAGTTTGGAGAAGTTCATGCTAAGGTTTTTCACATTTTTTTCATGAAGTTTTAAACGTTTTAATAAAACTATAAATCATGAACTATATCCGCAGTATCTATTCGAATAGAATAAACGATGTAGGTATCCAGGGGTAATATGAGACCGGTTTCCAAACGTTAAAAAAAACAAACCAGTTTTCATAAATGATGACTATTCCACGGCGGATGCAGAGTTCACTGAATGAGAATACGCTGTCTTCTGCGAATATCACTTCAATAAGTCAACCTCATAGCCATAGTAACCTCACAAGCAATATGCGAAAAGCACTCAAGTTCAGAGCGTTAACTTCATAACTTTTATTGTATTGAAGTGATAGTTATTGAAGCGAATGAGCAAATGTTTTCATTTCATAAGCTCAGATATCATCTGTCTCTTTAGAATGAACCCTCAGTGATGATTCGAAGCGTTATCCATCATAGTCGTTCAACTGTTAAGTTGCAGAAAGCAACCTTAAAAATACGTCCACGACGTATGAAGCCACAGCTGAGTTGGCGTCGGTGCTTTCATCAATGGGCAGTGAGACAACCGCCTGAAGAGTATAGAGGTTTTCGTTTCGTCGCTTTTTATTCTATGAATAATATTGCGTATTCACCGCAACAAAATTTCACAGAGTTAATATATTTTCGGGCATTGCGAAGCTATTATACCCGACTGAAATTCGAATCTCTCATTGATAACAGTACAACAAGTATGCTACAGACAACCTGTAAAATTAGTTCGCTTAACGTTAGCAAATTTTCAGAATTCAGCGAATAGATAAACTTTCGGGTACAAAACTCCTCGACTCCACCCGTAAAACCATTTGGGTAAATCTATAGAATTTGCTCATTAATTTTGCTTATGTTAAAATGCATCGAAACTCCATTATGAATTTCTTTATTTCGGTGATGCACGTGGATGCAACGGCACTTCAAGTTTAATTGATGTATGCCACGGGGAGGTACAAGTGATAGGCTCGGATACACCATTGGTCAAGCATCACAAACTTCTGCTTGGAACTTCCACTGTCGATCTACATTTCCATGATATCTGCAGTGCATACAACATCCGGAAATGCGAGACGCATCCTCGATCGAGCACTCACTGCAGTGTTACCTTTAAATGCAGTATGCACTCCCCCCTGAGGTCGAAGTACTACTCCAGAAAAACACCATTCTACCTTCCTTGCCTCACTCTAGCCATGATGACTTAGACGAACATTAGTAGGGACAGTAGAACATGTATATGAAGCGTCATAAAAAAGTCCTAACCCCCTTGAAATCATTATGTTCAATTTAGCCCTGGAAATACAATTTCCGCTCACCTGTGGCGTACAGAAAACGGATTATCGAATGAAGAAAACAAATTATACGGCAAATATGAAGTTTCAGGGAAGGATGTTCTGAATCCGTTTGCTCCGAATCATCATCGACATCCTTATGAACATATCTGTATAGCCAAAGAAGATGATGATCGTGATCGAGGAATATTTTGCATTAGCAGTACAAAATGCTAGATTCTGAAGCATCGCTTTAGATTAGTTTATATGCAATAAATGGCATATTAAAGTTCCCATACTTTTTCGTAATGCTTATTGATAGCATCCCTATTCGAGGATGGCATTCTTCCTTCTTTTCAAAGTCGAATCTATATTTAAGCAAAGTCAAATTTCCAAACGGCGCTCTTTCTTCATAAAGTCATCAATTGTGATATTTCAAGTTCTTTCATTTTGTTCATCGCTGACCGTATTTAGAAAAAAACGTTTGTGTTTCTTCGCATTTTCATGGATGCTATTGAAACAAATCAGTTTGTTTAAGAAATTTTGATAGTAGCCAATTTATTCAATAAATAAAATGTGAGCATCGAATATTTTTGCATCGCCGATATTACCCCTTTCAGTGTTACTAATACTCAGAAATAGAATGGCTCAGCAACCTAACTGAAGCAATAGTGGCACTAAATAATGCGAAAGGGAAAATGCTTCATGTGTAATACTTCGATGCGGATATGATAATAAACTTCTGTATACACTAGATTAGATCATATCTTTCAGCTTGAAGCCACACCAAAGCACACTTTTCTTCGTCATATATGTAGTTTAGAAAAAGCCGGATTGAAATTCAACCACCTGGGCTTAAGATATGACATTAGGTAACTGGTGGTCACGCACAGCAACGCACGCGCGCGCACATACATCCTCTCGCCAGCGACACCTTCCCTCAGGTCACGCCAAGGAAAGTAGAAGAAAAAGGCACAGAATAGCACATTCGCGCCTTCGGCGCTCGCTATACCTCTTCCAGTGAGTACGAGAGGTTGCGCCCCCTCCACACCACACACACATACGCACACAGATACCACGCACCGCATATACACCGCACCTTTAATAAAACTTTGGTGCGTTCGATGCGATGGAGAGATGACAGGCAAAAAAGCAAAAAAGAAACAATTAATCTGCTTACGTACATCATACTCCCGTTATAACATTGAAGTGAAAAATTTCAACGTGAAGACAAAAAGTTCATAAATGAACATAATTAGCACTCGACACATAATCCCTCTCGGTAAGGATCCACTGTCTGAAGAAACCATATCCGGAATAATAATCAACCCCTTAACACTGCAAGCTTACATCGAAAATCAAGGCCATGCTCATTAGGCAACTGGTTTCAAGAAGTCCTATGCGCGTTGCATGCAATATCCACCTTATAAGAAAAATGTCATTGATAAAAAAGCGACAATGCAAAAATTGTATAGATGAAAGAAGCAGGCCGGAAATTTCGTGTTGTATCTTCCGACGACGAACGACAAAAATGATGTCTTCAAATGCCTATCATTTTCTATTAATCATATCTCCTCTCAAGAACTTTCGGATCAACAAAACATTCCTCTCAAATTCCCATTCCCTCTTAATTACTTATCTTTCATAAGTGATTGCATTAAGCATTATCTTCGATTAAATTTTGAAAGATCACATCAAAAATACATCGATATGCACTCCTTGAAAGATACCGAATTTCTTAGAGCACCACTTCAAAATTAATTCTATCATATTGCAAAGCGAGAAGCTTTAAAAAAAGTAAAAATAAAATCGAATAAGAAACGAAAGGAAAGACACGACTATTTGAGATGTCGAATATGCAAGGCTATGATGATACGATGAAACGTAGGAAACTGTCTTTTTGTGGAATGAAATGGTCACATCAAATTCAGAAATGACTTTGTGCCTCAACAAAGCCATATAATAAAATCATAAAACTAGACCACTGCAGCATTTCATGTTGCACCATCCATCATCAATTGCATCATTTCCTATGCAAGAAGATTTTACACGCTTGAACATTGAATCACGTATGCGAAGATATGATATGTTCGCAAAAGGATATAGGTTTTAAAGACCAAGCACCATCAAATCGTCCATACGTTGAGCTGCCCTGTTTGTTCTAAGCAAAAACTATCCAAACCAATAAGAGAACGGAGTCTGCGCAGTTATCATGCGCAAATTTGCCAGATAACATAAGCACATGGAAGGACCTTCGAATAAAGAATATGGCATGAACTTCGAAAATCATCGTCTGCTAATTACCCTTTGTTTGTTTGAAGGCCTGGAATTTTCGCGGGTCCTTCTTCCGCGAGTCTTCTGTTACCCTTTGAAAAAAGAAAAATGAAGAAAATTAGCTCTAACTAGTCGCGCTAAATTCCGGGCACTAATACACAGCATTCTTTCTTCGAAATATGGAAGAATACCCAGGAAAATCCCCAGCTGAATACGAAAATTTTCACCCTCAGTCGTGTTGCGAGGAAATCGCGGAAATGTCTTCAAAATAAAGCCCAATCCTTTTTGAGGCACCAATGCTTTCAAAATCAATCCTTATAATTAGCATCGATCAAATGAAAAAATAAGTCTTCAAAGATGCGCGAGCAATCTGCCATCAGTCACTTATCGGTATCGGATCGCCAAACTTTGAACGATGCACCTCATTCTTGGCAGGTAAAAGTATATCGTTGTGCACATAAGCTTCACAGGCATAGCACCAAACTGATATATCAGTGAGACTAATAGCCATCGGATGACCACTACGATTGCGATGGATTACTGCATGTCCACTTACATAGCGACTGCAGTGCGCCTAAAAATTATATGAACGTTAATGTGTGTTCCGGAAAGAAATGCAAATTTTTTTTCTGGATTGATCATTCTAAAAGATCATCTATATAATTTTAGAGGAAGGCCCGCTACAGAACGATGACTTTCGACTAAATAAAATACTCTATCAGAAAAATTGTGTCAAGGAATGTCGCCAGATTGACGTGGTTGCCGTATATTTTTTTCTTGCAGCGATTCTTTGCATAAAGGCTGCTTTAGTACATATAGATTTCGACGCAGAAAAAATAGTCTGCTGCAGAATTCTTTTACAGAAGAATAAATAATGCCTTTATACAGATGTACGCTACAACATAAAAACACCCTGTTCTTTTATCAGTTCGCTTAAATGAGTGAAAAACTATTTTTAAAATTGTTTTCGAACTTTTTGTTGGATATTTGGAATATTATATGCTGTTGATGAATATTTGAAAAAAAAATTAAACCAAAAAACCTAAAATCTACGGAGACTCAGAGTGCTTAAGAAGATTGTAATCCACAAAGAAAATAAAGCGGCCATCCATTTGGCTCATAATATTCTTTTTATTTTCGTTCCATCCACGAAGGATCATAAAATCTCTTACTGAATAAACAAAATGATTACCATATAGCATGTGAGGCATACCCAATTCTCTTCCGGTGATGAACATTCCGAGCAAATCGATAAAGCATTTATTCCATCAATCGGAATCGGCCGAACCTTGAAGGATCACGATGGCAAACTCGGAAGATTACAATGAACTCATGCGAATCTATTACTGCACAAATGACGCAAATTGGCTTAATTTCGAAAGAACCATTTTGAATTCCTCTTCAGTGTTGTTCATGTGCTTTAAAGCTCGAGATCTGGACCACAGTTACGCTACTCTGGTACATACTCACGCATCTGCCTTAATGTCGAACTTCAATATGTGCCAACGCAACAGCCTTATTGCAGGTTCCTCTTTAATCGATCGAAATAATTGTCGAAAAAAGCTTGATTGGAAAGATGGAAGCAAAAGTAAGGAATAGACTAAATGTTTAAAGCGCATAATACGTCTCAGTTCGGATGTTTTGCAAAACCTATACATGATGTTTTAACGCATGTTTTCGTTTGAAATTGCGGTAAAAACAGTATGAAAATAGACTATAGAAATGTCAAAATTACGGTAAAAATATAAAAATTTCATGCCTACCATGTAATTTCAAGAGTACGGTAAATTTCACTCAAAACGCTGGTGAAAAGAATATATAACTGATTAATGGAAAAAAGTTTGACGGATATCAGAATTTCGAAAGCAACACCCTCCAACCGCGTGAGAATAAATTACGATGAGACAGAAAATATGCATCTGGAAGAAAAAAATCAATAAATAGCTGATATAGAACCTGCTCTAGATGAGGGCACGTTGTAAGAGGGACGACAGCATGTAATGCTACTCGCACTTGTTGACTTCCGCTTGGAGCAGGTTGTTCCTCTCCGGTCATTTTGTAGCGCTCTTTGAATAAAGCCCCTACAATTCAGATAGGTCGAAAAAGTTAATATTGACTGTACGGAACACGAGATGTTAGCGTTGGGATCTATGAAAACACCGAATTGCTCACATGCCAGGATTAATGATACAATCATCCCAAAGTAAGACACTTTCGCACCACAGTTTGATACAGTACCGATCCCTGAATGAAGTGCGAAAGCGCCGTACCTCCATTTTTTTCATAAACGCATTAGAATGCCGCAAAAGTGGCGCAATGACATATAAGCTTACACTTTAGCATTGATCCATCGAGCATTATTGGATGGCCTTCATCACCCATTGATGAGTATTGTGGTCCCGTATTGCCTCCCTACTTCATTTCTGACGCCATTTAGTTAGACAATGACTATCAGAAATATTTCAGTTTGTCCCTCCTCGTATTCAACATGCACATCAGCTTCAGCTCACCAAAATATGTTTCAGCGCAAATAATGACCGGTAGAATTTTCATTTCTGCGTTCTACGAGTCTGGAATCTGCTTTCTGCTGATATCGTTAATGCACCAACCAGTTCAGCTTCTAAGCTGCAGCTATGTCGCTCCGATCTACTTTTCTACATCAAATGTCTACCCACATGAATTACAGTTTCATAAAAGTTTCTTCTTTGCTTTCTTGCTCACAAACTTTTTTGCAGGTTCCCCCACCTTAAGAAAAATACAATAATATAGACTCTTTGGCACTATATGGAACCAATCCCAGGGTACAGCACCGAAGGTATACTTTATCATTCAAAAGGAGGTTACACATTCCCAACGTGGAGAGAAAAATCATAACAATAAAAATGAAAAACAACAATAAATTTCTATGGCATCAAAATTTTGTCGAAAAATCGGGCATGACAGAAGGGCTGGCATGATGTACAGCTCCGGTCAAGGATAATCAAATCGACACTCATAATTACAGTATAAAGCCAAGCAAGACGTCTCGACAAAAGTGAACTGATTGCATAAACCGTAGCGCAGATAATGCTGTTCATTTGCATCCAACCAGTTGCATTGTATCGTAGATCACACACTGCTGCATATGTGACAAACATAAGATCAGAAGGATATGCAATACATCTTCGCTAGTACGCATTGTCCCCTATGTGCTCAAACCTCTCCCGGAAGTTCAATCATGTCTACTTTTAGTGAATATTAACTATTTCTTCATGCAAACAAGTGTCTTAGAGTTATTTTAAGATATTGCTACAACTTTCGAAATCACTTCTTCCATTCCCTCGTTTCTTCATGAGGTTCGAAGAGCCGCCTGTACCGCCGCTTCATAAATATTCTAGTGTCTATGTCTTAAGCTGTCCACACATTTCCACGCAATTTCCAACAAGCTGTGAGATAGAATATCTACCTTGCACATCGCCAGCATATCCTAACACTATTCCATGCCACTGAAGCGCCTCACACACAAAACTTCGGCAATGTAATGATACTCAAGCGACCAACTACTGCATTAAAAAATTTCGTATTAAACAAACCGTCCTCTCGGCACGTCCTACGTTATCAAATTGGCGCTGAACACCCTCAGGATTGGAATCATTGTATTTCTTTCTGTATGCAAAATCGTCCGCCAAATGGCGCATAATTGTTCCTAGCTAGAAAGCTGCACTCAAAACTTCTCGGTACTTGACATGAAACCATTAAACTTGCTACACTTGACGATCTAAAAAATGCTGCATATACTTTTACGATGACTATTTGCATATGGCTTGCATGACTAACTGACCACTCATGTAAATATGAAGAGTACTCAGAGCAAAGTTCCCATCAATGTTTTTTTTTCTGGATGTGTATATCCGCTAGCATAAAAATCAAATCCGCAACTATATTATATGCAAGTTTTCCGCAAATTACATCCAACTTGATCGCTTTCTTTTCGTTATAAAATTCTTTCAGAGAATAGCATTAACCTTTGCGGAAGAGGAAAACGAATATCATGAAACTTCCATTATGTAGAATGAAGCTAGCAAGGGCAAAACTCTCGTTTATTGTATATTTGGAACCAAATCTCTGCATTAGTACACTTACGTAAATCAACATTGAAAGTTGGGACAATGAAAGCACCACAAAAATTTTTGCGGTACTAATCGTTATGAACGCGAATGAGACGTTTCGATGAAAAAAAACTGTCGGCGGTTCCGAAAAATCCACAAAATTTCGGATGAATCCAACGAAAAAAAAACTCTTCGCAAATCATAGCAAATCGAGTAAAAAATAATTGTGCGAGTTGGTTTTGGAAGTGATTCGTTTCTATGTTCAATATTTAAATAACATAAATCACACCTCTATATTCGTTACTTTGAACTATTGCTAATTTTGCATCTAGCTTACTATATAATTATGATCATTGATGAAGTTATCATTATGAATGGAATACTTCGCAGATGGTATCCGTCAATGTTTGAAGCATAAAATTTCCCTTATAATCGCACATATGCTATTCTTTTATATGGATTTTATCTATTTATTTGTTCACGAAAATTATTTGAGACATATTGGAAAGTTGATGCGAACAGATTTCGATGGATAATTTTGAAATAAGTATATCATCAATTTCAATTCACTCCAGATTGCTAACGTCATTTCAAGAATTCTAGCAAGAATATGAATGAAAACTATTTATATCTCTTGCTCAAAATATCTAGACCATTTTCACTAACGTCAAATGTAGTGGAACCGGTGATACAGTCCATGTTCATGAATATCTGGCCGAGTCAACCAATGTCTATTTTTTAGAAGGTTAAATTGATTTAAATACATCTAAGAACTGACAAGACATCCATCGCAACAACCTATATACCATTAGTAAGCAGAGGTTACAGGAGCCGACGAATGAGTTGCACGAAATTTACATTCCCATCGGCAAATTCACTAAATCCCGCATTCCTAATACAACCTGGAGCAAAGGATGATCGAAGTGCTTTGTGCGATGCATTCCAACTTCAATCAGAGGCGATATTTCTCGTATTTTTTGTAGTACTATTTTCTTGCTTCTTAAGTATTCAACCGTAACAATTGCGAAAATATAATTAATATTGAAAAATGTTTTTCTCTTAGATTTTTCAATTTCTAGAAAATTAGGAGGAAATGTTGCTAAAAGGCAATCGATCAAGATATCGCTCAACAGTGGATATAACAGTGATCAGTGGCAGATATTCAGTTGAACAATCTATGCTTGTAAAATAGGCCATGCTCACATAAACAGCCAAACGAATGCGAAGCTCTCTTACCCACTATGCCACCACTACTCTAATCTTTGAACGTCGTGGAAGTGTGCAAATCATAGATCGTTGGGCAAATGCTCCTTGGTCAGGTATTGAAAGCTTAGGATTGTAGCTTTCACTGCTTTCCATATCTTTCCTTTCTCGCATGCTAATGCATTCGTTGCGTCTTTGGATATCAGTGACTTAATCAAAATTTGAAGCAAACTGGGCGATTTTATATGTACATTATGTACACCAAGCCTCATAGCAACACCTTTCACATCCACAATACTCGAAGCTATCATATAAACATGCAGACACATAAGGATGGAAGCTTATATCTAAGACATTGCAGTGATAGGCTATGAACATGCAAATATGAATAAAACAATGGGAGTAATTGCAATAGAAATTAAAATCCTATCAAACTGTTCCTACCAAAGCGAAAAAAATATCACAGAACCAATAGCCAACCACTTGCATAAGCCTTCAACAAAACTGGCAACTCAATCAACTCTCAAACTCGTCTACGAGCGCAATGAATCATCGCTGCAAAAATTCTCCCTTTTCATGTTGTCTGTACCCTAGTATTTCAACGGTATATTTTCGTAGGGCGAATTTCATCATCTCTAAGCATCCCATCTATCAAAATGTCAATTTCGTATCATTCACTAATCACTAATTGCAACCAGTGGAAAATATCTGTGCACTGTTTATTGTTATGAAGAAGCGTATTGGAAAAAAAACAACTGCAATTTCTCTTGCAACAGAATAAATAAATTCAACAGAAGTTTTTCATTCTTGAATATCGTTTCGATCGTTATAACGCCGAACATAAATCGACACAACATTTAGGATCAGCCGATGCATGATAGGCACTCTACAACAAGTATTTTCATCGATTGACGAATTATGAAGAGTTAGATTATGAAGTCTAGTTGCAAGTTCTACGGATTGGCCACCTTTTCACTCTTCATCTTATTTAATTTACTTACTTTGGTCGAAAAAGCATTCATTACGAATAAATGTCTCTTCATATCGCTTCCACTTACGCTTAAGTGAAATTGTAAGGTAGCGTGAAGGTTAGGGCTCAGGCTGGTCTCCTGCCTATCGGATACTGACGAGTCGATTCATCGTTGTTCTGTTCAAAAAGAGAGCTCTGACTTATTACGACGCTCTCCTCCCGATGACGCCACTGGTTGGAATGACTCCGCAGGGCGAATCCAGATAGTCCGGTCGAAGGCGTCTTTAAACCGACCGCGCAGTAAGCAAATACTCAAAATAATAATAAAGGAAAAAACCATATTCATAAAACGGGCAATTTATTTATGAGAAAATTTTATTGTTTTATGAAAACAAAGTTCAAAGAAATAACGATATTCTACATGCATAAAAATGATTAGTGGTATGATCCAAGAGTGCTCTAAGAATGGAGATTATAATGTTTCGAACTTAGACCACCCTATTATACTTGACAATAGAGTCACAATCATCAGATATATTCCTACTATTTAGTGCAAAATTTTTTAGTAATTAAATGCTCAGATGGTACTCAGGTGATATAAAATTGGTGTTATGACATGACAACGCAGTTTCAACTTAGCACAACGTTTTGTGCTCATCTTTGCTATGCCGATCGCTGATTATTAATGCTGACTTCTGAAGGTGCAATAAATCGAACGTGTGTTTTGATGATTACAGGTAATCAGGTAAATACAAATATTTGTCCAGGTAAACATTAACGTTTGCCTAGGTGAACAATAACCATCACATATAAAAGCAGATAGCTGAATTTACTCTCGAAGTTTTTATGCAATTCTATTGATTTTCGGCCAGAACTATCACTAGCCAGAACGTTCAGCTTACTGTTTATCTTCAACGCTTGGAAAAAAAAAAGCCGCTTGAAAATATATAATATTCAGAAGCAGAATAGCAATCCACAATCGTGGGCACTCGTTGATCTGGTTGAATAATTCAGACATAACATTCTTCAAACTACTTCGGATATTGAGGAAACAAAGAAATAAAACTTCTAACAACATGAAGCTTTAAAAAAACCTAAAGCATTTTCAGCTATCTGTCGCCATCGCACAACTTAGATTACTTCCATATGTAAGAAAATTTGCATGTTAAAGCAATCGTATAAAGTATAATCACATATGGATGCCATTAAATAACAAAAAGAATTCACAATGATTTTGAAGTCGATAAAAATACAGTACAATATAACAAAGAAGGAAGCCATCTTTCTAATATAAAGCATTCACAACTTCTAAAGACGTTGTATTTTCATGGGAAAAATTATTGGGTATAGGAAGAATTGAAGATTTCAGATTCCAAAATTTCTTAGTGACTAGACATCCAAGATACTCTGAGAGGGGATAAGGGATGAGAGGTGGGATATTTTCAACATCGCAAAAGCTTCAAATAATTCTACATCAATTCGCAAATTTCTTTCTAAAACGGATAGATGATTATTGCCTTCGATTTCAACGTCTCAATTGTAAAATGCCTTATTAGAGCAATTATTCGAAGATTCTATATACAAATAAAGCCATGATCAATCTAGGTGATAAAACAATGACTTAGACGATGCTATTTCGGAAAGTTCAAATATAGCAATAAAACGATAAATGCACAATACATAGCACGGCTAATAAATCACAATTTATACGAAGTGAATAAGATTTTCAAACGAAAAGTACGATAATGTAAAAAGAGGGATATCGACAAAAATACAATGAGATTACAACGAAAAATATTGTAGAACACCTGAGAAAATTCACTACTAGAGGTATAAACGTAGAGAAGTTGATAAATGTAGATGAGGGGTAATTACCAAAGTGATAAACATTATGAACGATGATAACATTCAATTAGAGGATATTATAAAGCGTAAGGCAACGTACTAAAAACAAACAGATAGGAAATGCCAATGAAAACAATTTATAAAGCAACTCGACACCATCAAAATCCATGGGTGCAAAACATAGTTCAGAAGTGACCGCCAGAACTGCGAATTAGAATACAGTTGGTGAACGCAATTGCTGGAGCAATATTGGTAAAACAAAAAAAAATTTAAAAAAATCAATAATGGTCCTTCTGCAAATAACTACACTTTTATTTGTTAGTAGTTTTGTTGCCCTCAAAAGCAACACCTCTGGTTCTGGGCTCACTTCCGGCAACTCCAATACGCCCTTGATAAGTTTCATTTGTAGACCATTTAGGCAAGCCCAATACTGCGATTGATGAAGACAAACACGACGTATCGTATCCCATGCAGAACGCCGAACAACGGTTCTAAAAATTTGCAAGCATTATTTCACAATCTTTGGGGGTTATCTCAATTCTTCGTCAAAAAAATCAATATTACAACTTTCCACCGAGAACAATTAGAAAGTCAGGGCAAAAAATTACTATAAAGAAACCGATGACTTGATGAAATAATACTAGCTATTGGGCATCTTTAGAAGACGATTCCAATGATCGAAAACAATTGGTGATCAAACTGGTGCAATAGAAAAAGGCAACTGGAGCTGAGATCTGCCCCTATCGCAGTTAACGGCTTTCCAAACATATATGGGTCATATTTCCAACACCCTAAGCAAATACGGGTTTTCGGCGCCGCTAGTTCTCAGGCTGCTCACATGAGCGACGGTCGAGGAGAGGAAGGGGAAGGGAGTTAGTTATAAGCGAGGTGTGTCCAATGTGGCTTCGATCCTGGTGAACATTCCCTGTATCCTCAAGGATGCTAAATTTCCTTCATAGAATCTTTCATAAGAATATCTTTGAATCACTCTTATCATCAGGAAATGAGTAACCAATTTCACGTCTTTGAAGTAAGAAATCCTCTAGTACAG
This sequence comes from Baylisascaris schroederi, assembly GCA_006503575.1. Taxonomy (NCBI): domain Eukaryota; kingdom Metazoa; phylum Nematoda; class Chromadorea; order Rhabditida; family Ascarididae; genus Baylisascaris; species Baylisascaris schroederi. The sequence continues at coordinate 153,817 of QEWY01001003.1, read as the reverse complement.
CAATATATCTTGCCTTTACTGTTTGCGTCATCCTTCAAAATTTCCTTTCTTATACGTTCTTTTACGATATTACATTTCTTCCCTTTATAAATGACCAACTACACTCTTAGGTGTCGCTGCATTAGATCATAGCCTCAATCCCTTCGAGTCCTTCGTATATCTTACATTGGCGGTGTGTGGTTCACGACCGTGAAAGGTGAAGATGGAGGGGAAAGGGGTGAAAGAGAGAGGTAATAAGCCATAGAAATGCAAAATTCGGTAGCAGCGGGTAGCACGGTGTTGAAGCCGGCACAATATACTCCGATGACAATAGAATATTCCTTACTAGAAGAAAAACAAGTAATACCTCGATGCTTTAGTACAAGATAACGGTACTGGAGACACTAATGGCAGACATCTGTCAAGCAATGTCCTCACAACAGCCTCTGCGCAGTCTTGTAGTACCGTTAGAGAGTAACCTGCAATAATCAAATATTTCCTCTTCTAAAGACAAACAAATCGAAAAATGGTCACATTTATCGATCAGATAAGCATAATCGAGTATACAATTACCTGCTCTGCCAGATTCCGTAGATTTTTCAACAAAAATCCACCTGGCTAATCCCCACCGCCTGTAGATTCTTTTCCGCCTTTTACAATTATAGCCTACAACATTTCTACATATTGAGCAATATTCACAATAAACAGGTTCATAAACTAGCGTTTTCGCAGGCGGAAGTTTATAATGAAGAAACCTTGAAATGGATACATCATTTCTCAGACTTCTAGAATAAACACATAGACATCGTTCACTTTGGACGCGGTTATCTTTAAAATAGAATCTTGCACCCTTAGCGTTGTCTGTTCAGCCAACAAGACAGCCGGTCTAATTTGCTGTCAAGATCATAGATGCTACGGCAATGTAGTGCACAAACGCGTAGTGTGCACTGTGCAAAAAAATATTCCCTTCAGCTATCACAACTGATGGTATAGATTAGCGACCATTATATTTCTACATGAACGAATATGATACCTTACAAATGTTGGCTACCAATCAACGTAACTTCGATCACTCCGCCACTGCCAAAAACTGTTAGCATTCTAATATACGAGAACTGCCCTTTCAGGGAATATTCGACTTCCTCATACAATATACCAGCAGCCAGGAGAAAATAGCATGCAGAGTGGGGACAAACATACTGGGAAATAAGGATACTCATTTAGCGTTTGAATAGGGGAACCGTCGGAAAGCCCCAAAAAAACTTGCCAATCTTCTCGTGTCTTTCAGTGATAAAACACAGAAAACTCTTTCGCAAATATTCAAAACTAACAGTGTATGTCTTGGAAATTTCCCGCAAGCAGGTGTAAACATGCATTGCCAGTCAATAGAAACTAATTTCATATAGAGGTAAAAAACAAATAGCAAAAAATATAGAGACTGCAGAATAGTGAGTACAAGCGAGTGGCTAAAAATTGTCTTTAGCACTTTCTTGGTAACCTGCGCGGATCAATATCTCTCTCCGTAACTATATTTTTCTCTTCTGCATTCTTCTTCGTTATTCCTAGTGATTCAATTTTGAAGCAATTTACTGCGCCCAACGCTTACTTCAACCTCTTTTGTTTTTGCGTAAAGTTCTTCTAAATCGGAATTCGTCCGATTTATGCCTTCAATAATACAAGTTTCTTTTCCACCAATGATGAGTTGCCAGGGAGATTCGACTGAACATCGTGCAGATTTATTATAACCAAGATGATGTATATGTAGAATATCCAAAATCTTGCTCAACGAGCACACTTATTTTTTATAGTTGAACAGGCCCGGTTGATAAATGAAGCAACTGCTTCCTTCCGTATAGGGCTGCAAACTGTGAAAGATCAATCAAAGGATGAACTAAGCAATGGCATAGAAACGATCCCACCTCCTTCAAGCGCAACGATAAGTCGCCCTTTTGCAAGTGCGCATAACTGATATGTAAGCTGAGCATAACATTGTGCACTCAATTCATAACCACCTAGTATATCACCATATGCAGCATCAAAACCACTCGATATGATCACAAGTTGTGGTGAATATTCATATGCAATCGGCATTACTATCTGTAATCACCATTCATTATAAATGATACATTTCGAATATTTCATAAATTTACTTTAAAAATCAATACTTTAGAAAGAAATAAGATGCCGAAATAATAACGCTGAAGTCACTCTAGTTGGTCGATAGTTTACTTGAAGAAAATGGTGAGGGAGCATTAAAGCCAATAGGGCTGCTAGCTATCTCAGCACAAAACCATGGTTATTGAAACGATTCAACGCACATGATGATCGAAGTGAGTCAATGGTTTTAACACATTGTTGTGGTGAACGACCTCGCTACGACTCAATTTGCATATATCGACCTCAGTGATATCTGTTCTTCTCTGCCTTATTACAATGCGGCTTTCCCTTGGTTGTTTGGTTGCGTGTTTCAAACCCGTTTGCTGTTAATGCGCTGATTCGGAGATCTTGATGGTTTTTCGTGTTGTTCAGTTCAGTCAACCAGTTCGGTTCAGTGCGCCGTTTCAGTCAGTCACCGGTAAACTTCAACTTCTCGTCTTAGGGCTGCTAGCTATCTCAGCACAAAACCATGGTTATTGAAACGATTCAACGCACATGATGATCGAAGTGAGTCAATGGTTTTAACACATTGTTGTGGTGAACGACCTCGCTACGACTCAATTTGCATATATCGACCTCAGTGATATCTGTTCTTCTCTGCCTTATTACAATGCGGCTTTCCCTTGGTTGTTTGGTTGCGTGTTTCAAACCCGTTTGCTGTTAATGCGCTGATTCGGAGATCTTGATGGTTTTTCGTGTTGTTCAGTTCAGTCAACCAGTTCGGTTCAGTGCGCCGTTTCAGTCAGTCACCGGTAAACTTCAACTTCTCGTCTAACACACATAAAGTAGTGGTGAGAGAATAAGACTCCCTGGGTGATGTGGTCAAGGCATCTTTCACTAGCTGATCCATCTACCTGTATGAATATGCATCAATGTGAGCAGGTTAATTAACCGAAACGATATACTCTAAAATTAGGGTGAGAGATTGCCGAACAAGTTCCGAAAGAAGATTATTGTGAACATTCTTCTCCTCTTCCCATACAAAAATTCGGTTCTAGAGACCATAAAACTTAACTCACTTTATTAAAGGCCATGCGATAATCGTTGTCACTCATACGTCCATGCGAAAAAGGTATATTGATGCTATATCCGAGACCTGCACCTTCTCCAGCATCCTTCACGTCTTTCGGCTCATTTGCTGGGTAGAAAAGACCATCGTCATGACGATGCAAAGATATATACAAAACACGTGGATCCTGAAATGCGCAAATGTCAACGAGTTGACCAATCGAGGAATTAAACATTAGTAAGCCTGTTGTGCGAGTCTATCTACCAGCCGAACAACAAGCAAATGAAAAAATCACAAAGCATTACGATCGCTGAGGCATTTCCTTCAATGCCAAATCATATTCGGGCGTTTAGATAGGACTCGTGTGGCAATGGGACGGTCACATGGCTAATGGGCCAATCGATGAACCTACAAAATGTTGCTGGATGCTCACTCCAAGCCTTTATCAATAAAAGGTTTTCAGTAGGCATAGGCGGATCGGGGAAGTAAACAAGGAAGACAATATTGGGCAATAATTGAGGAGGAGAATATCGGGCAGTAGATGAGGGAGAGGATATCGGGCACTAAGGCATATGATATGCCATTCGTCAGTGGTACAGACTAAAGATAGCGGATGCATGCGAGTAACCCTTTTTTGTCTATCTCATATGTTTTGACACAAATCAAACTCTTAAGTTCCAAGGAATGGACAAACTGACCGAGTAGAAAATTTCCTGAATTCCGTTGCCGTGATGGATATCCCAATCGACAATTAATATTCGCTCCAAGCCATACTTCTCCATCGCATACTACAACAATGTATCGTGTTTAATTATTGAAATTTAAAAGAGAAACGCCCATATGCAAATCTAGCAACTGATTGTTGCAACACTATGAAACGTTCGACTAATAAACATTGAACTGCTATCAAATATTAGCAGACGGTGTTCGAGGTATGCAGGTCGTTGATTTGCTATGAGGAATCGAAGACGTTTTTATTCGTTGAAACATAGAAGGTTGAAAAAAAAATTCACCTTCGCTGCGATGGCAACATTGTTGAATATGCAAAAGCCAGCCGATTCCGACGGTGTTGCATGGTGACCTGAAATACGGCGATTCGCCCTTTGCTGATATCATTAAAAAAAAACAGCGAAAATTTGAATACGACTTCATCCAGAAATTGTGGCTAAGAATTCATTCAAAGGAATCAAACGATACCGAAAACGATACAAATGCCTCTGAGAATTTGCATATGGAAAGCTCATTGTGGCAATGTCGGGTCGCACACGTGAATGTGTGTGTTGGTCGCTCTATCGAGTAGTTTCAGTTTAGGAAACAATAAAGCTATAGCTACAATACCTGATGCATATAATGTAAGTCATGTAATAGGCTCCGTGTCAACATTAACTTCGGAGTAACATTTTCGACCGGTCGGATTCTTACTTGCAGCCTATCAAGTCGTAATAAGACCGGTTTTTTTTTTTTAGATCTGCATGAGACAACGATCCACTGAAAGGAGACTGCATTAATGAACGCATTCGCCAGCTTTTCCCTTTACTCTTGAATGAACTTTTAATTAAAGCGGGTGAAAAAGCGCTGACATCAATTGGGTACATATTAACAGGAAAAGGTTCAAAATCTATCGTAAAGACGGAAGACGATTCCTTTGAAGACGATTCCATTTCTTCACACGGGAGACGATTCCTTTGAACGTTGGTATGGAATAAACAATGAATTTTACCCAATGTATTTCCATTGAAACGACCCTCAGTTAATAAAAAGCAAGGAATCAACTAGGAATTTATGACTTGGAATGATCATTCTGAGTTCACAGCAAAATGAGCTCCGCAATTTCAGGATATATAGACATCATACGATTGAACAGCGAATTAATGGCTTCTATAACGTAAAAATATGAATGAAACAATATTGAAGGCAACAAAAAAGTTCGCCCTACTGATGAAGGTAATGTTGGAAGGAAATAAACGAAATTCAGACACAGAACAGCCTCTAAAAGACGAGAAGAACATAGAAATAAAATGAAGAGATGACCCACCAGGTGGACGGATGAGCGCAAAAGCGTTTCTTGCCCGTTCCTTTCTGTCCTCATCGAATACTGCATCAACGCACTGAAGTAAACTGCTTAACGAATATGATTAATCGACTGCAGATTACGCATTCCCCGATATCCCCGTTATATACCTTCTCAATTTTGCCTCACCTCCAGAGCGTTGTAATCAGAGTGTTCAGTTAGTTTGCGATGCGCTTTCCTCGAATAGTGTTTCGAATTTTTTAAGTACAGTGTGGCTATCGTTTGCCAGATTCTACTATAGAAAATACTACTGAGGAAAGCTAATTAAGTGTTATTAGGTGTCAACTTAAATACTCCGATATAAATAATATGGTTCACTTACCCTAATGAATGCTGAATTGTTAAGATCGGAAGAAAAGATGCTTTGCACGGATTCTTTTTCCTCACCGCTCGATTTTTTATGCGAAAATATTACAAATTCACTGTGCATTAAGTTTCGTAGGGCTTTGACGCTCGATTCACTGATGTGGTCCCTCATGTTTATTTTCTCACTCTATTCATTATATTACCTATTCCTTATCTTTTGAGTGATTTTTATTAGTAATATCCCAATACGTGTAACCTCTCATCCCGTCTTGGTCACAGAAAGGCCTAAAAACGAACAGCAATCCTTTTTAAGGGTAAGTGAAATGTGCCACGTAGGGCATATCCATTTATTGAGGGAAGGGAGAGGCAACGAACGTGTAAAAGCCTGTAAATGAAATCCGCCACCGCGTTTCACTTCAATGCCTCATAATGATTTTCCTCGTCAGCTGTGTTAAAACGCAATGGAAAGATGCTACATTTCGTGAAAATAATTGGTGCTCTCCATGTTTTTGTCTAATTCATTGAATCTGATCGCTGCTCACATTTACTTCAATGGGCCCGGGCATCCCCATATCATCGTCCTATCGCTTCCGGTAGAAGCTCCTAGGTATGACAACATTGCTCACACACAATTTTCATCTTTTTTTTTTTGACAGGCAGGTTTGTTTGCCTTCCATTCCAGCCAAATCGTAGAGATTAGGAAAGACAATCGGCTGAACCTAAGAATGCTGCTTAAGCGCAACTAAGACTAGTCAGACCATATTCTCGACGATATTGGATTCATATCCGACAACATTTTAACTACTACCCAACATGTCCTCCTCAATCGACTGCATCCTCCATCCCTAACTCTTAGTGAATTCCTATTGCTGGATCAATGAGGGGGCGTTCTTCCTTTAATCCCTTTCATGCCGGTTGTTTTGTATTGTTGTGATGAACGACCGCGCTGACACTCATTTTGCATACATTGGCCTCAATGATATCTGTTCTTCTTTGCCTTATTATATTGCACTTTTCCTCTGATTGTCTGGTTGCGTGTTTCAAACCCGTTCGCTATCATGTGCGTTGACTCGGATATTCTGATGGTTTTTTGGTGTTGTTCAGTTCAGTCAACCAGTTACGCCCAGTACGCCGGTTCAATCAGCCATCAGTAAACTTCAACTTTTCATCTCGTCTCGCTTCCTCCACACGGCAGCAACATAACTCCGTCAATTCGATTGTTTGCTTGAGTTGTATCATTTCGCTTTTGTTATTCCCACATTTTTGTTGCCTCAATTAAGCCGCAAAATAAACTCCTCAACAATTCCATTCTATAAACTACTTTAAAAAGATGTCGCTATTCGCTTATGATGAGTTCATTTGTACGAACCGATTAAATCATCTCTTGAAAGGCGCTGGATCGCTTCAGAATTTTGCCGGAATCCATCGTATCGCTTGAATGGACTAAGAAGTCTCGAGAATATTCACCCTATCTTTTCAAATCTTTCAGTATGTCGGAAAAACGTCACCAAATTTATTCAACTTTTGTTGAAATTTTTGTGGGTCACGGCAAATATCTACTATACTGTTTAAATTTATTGTCAGTTTTGCCGAAAACCACCGTGTGGCCCGCACTTGCTAGTAATGAATCTCCAAAAAAGACATTTTGGGAAAGTGGAGGGTTGGATTTAAATCACGTCTACTTCAGCTTTCACCATGAATCCCTCTACGAACAGGTATCATGCTTTTATCAACCTCAGATGATGACGTGCAAGATTTGAGCCTGAAAAATTTGCCCTAATGTTCACTGATATCTGCAGTGTTCATAACATCGAATCATAGTTTTTAAGGATGTCAATTTTGCATTGAATGTATTAATTCATCCAAGTTATATTCATACTACTTATCATTGCGCTAAAGAGATGAGTAACCTGTCAGATACTGTAAAAGGCTGCATTTCATAAGACGATGCAATCATCAAAGCTAACACCTTCTTACAATATTCAACAGCCAATTGTTTCATTTTTAAACAATAAAAAATAGCAGATCAAATAAAGGAAAAAGAGTTCATAAACAAACCTCAAGAATAGAACCTACAGCTGCAATGGAAGCACGAAACGATTCCTTACAAAAATATATAGAATTCGATTCATCTTCTTCACGCCTTCTTTCGGACTCATCAATCTGAACAAAAGACAGCTTATAACTCTCCGTTAAACAATTCTACAATGACGACTATTTCATCCAGCAACATTATAACAGTTTCGCCGATTCTACAAGCGACTATAAGTCAACTTCTTCGAAAGAGAAAAACGTCACCTATAAAAAAAGTGGCAAATGTTTTTATATGTAACTTCACTGAAATTTCTTGAAAAGAGATCAGTTAATTGAGCAATAAAACAAACCAGCATTTGATTTTTGCTTAAAATCATTAAGCACACTTATGCATCACACACATTTGCCAACGATAAACAAGATGAATACGTATCAGCCAAGTAAAATATTTACTTCTTGCTCAGAATCGCAGCATTCGATTAAAATTAAATGAAACCTCAAGAATACCATTTTTTTCGATTCAATTCAATATGAAATACATTTCAAAGTAGCAATAAATGCCCTCTTCTCGTATTCGCATATAATGCTTATTACAGTCAACAGTGAAGTCAGCTATTTCCGTCATGAACCTCATTACCTTCCCTCCTTCTTCGTGGTTAATTTCCTCCACTTGTCGAAGCACCTAACTAATCAGTAAACTATGAATGCCTAGGGTAATACTCTTTCACATATAAATACCTCACCTCTGCAATCGATTCCATATGTTTAATATGTGCCAGCTGATGAACCAATTGCAACTCGTCGTATGTCGCTTCTCGCGGTGGCAGCATAACACAACGGCGCAAAAGTCCAGTCCCACGTAGCCGTTTCGCTATCTGCAGATGTGCATTTTATTCAATAATTTGTCACTTGTGTAAAAATGAACGTCGGGAAGTGCAAAATGCCACCATTAGATACATCTCTAATAAGATACCATAAGCATGATGAACAAGAATGAAGATGGTAAAACAAAATCTCATATGACACTCTAGCCTGAGGAATGCTAGAAAAGTTAGATATCAGATAATGCTCCAGTGATATAGGATACCAAACTATAGTGATGATCCGATAATCAGTTAATTATGCCAGTCACAAATTCAGCTATAAATTCATTAGCGATACAAGTCTTTCATTGCTATTCATCGCTCAAACAATACGACTTATCACTGCTCCGTCTTATATTGAGTAACGAAAAGGGATCATTACAAATTACAACACAGCCTACTACCCTTACAAATGCGGCTTCTTTCTTACTAAATGAACAATCAAGCAGAAGCGACCAACAACAACAACAACAACAACAACAACCTACAAATACGGATATCTAATTGTACTTCAACTGAAAAGTGCTTTGAGGAAAAATTAACTCATATTTTATCGCTGCGAAAGAGCGACTTCTATGCTATTTTTACCATCCTTTCATACCATCTCTCTAATTTTAATCAGAAACTTTACCGTTGCCAAAGACGACATTTTTCACTTTACTACTGCTTGAAAAAAAACGAAGCAATTACCACCGATGTACGTTCCGGACGTTCAACATGAGCCATATCTGTTTCCTCTCTATGGAGCTCAACTCGCGGATCATAAGCAATTGCTGTCACATGGCCAATCTCATCTTAAAAAAAACATCAATTCGTCAATATTTTGCTCGAATCCTTTGACGGTCAAAATCATAAGCCGTCAAGTGGGCGGAGTTAAACACTTGTATATTTCGGCGGAATTGTCGTCCCTACACGGTGTTAAAATTACATAAGTAACGCTTAAGAAATTTTGCATGCGAGCGACACTTCTTTAAGCGAATTCTGAATTTTAGCATACGTGCGAGCATATGAAATCTCAGCGCACGATGAAAATCTTTTTTAAGGCGAGCAAATCTGAAACACTTTGAAGTATAGTGCAGGCAAAACAAGCTTCAGAACCCTTCAACGACAACGAATTTATTCTATATGCTTTAGCTTGACCGATATTCTCGAGTTACAACCTTCCAAACTTGCATTAAGACTTGATAGCCAACAGACTTTCCGCATGCTTCTGTTTATATCTGGCGAGAATAGCTTACGTCTAAACCACTTACGTCATTCACCAATCAATATGTCCTATCTGTTCAATGATTTGTACACAAACATAAGTTGGTATGCAAATCAAAACCAAACTCATATATAATTTATGAGATAGGTGTCCTTGATTAGCATCGCCGCAACATAAATAACCGAAAAAAAGGAAAGTAGGCTTGATATGAGCAAGTAAACTAAGAGCAAGTAAAACATTGCAACGAACCCGGAATTGTTTCAACGGAAATTCGAGGTAACGTTGACTGGTTAATATGCTGAGTATTTACTCCCTTTCGTTGTGCAGATGCACAAAACGCCCTCTTCGGATGATGACTGCAAGCAAATTTTGCGTGCCTTAGGGATTAGCAACTTCTCAAAAATCCATACTACAAAATGTTTAAAGTCCCAACTACAAGCTTATGTAAAACAATGATATTAAGAGCTATTGGTTTGCCGATTAAAATTTACAATAATTTTTCTCTCTCTCGCATACAAAGATATGTACATAGTGTTAAAAGCTTAGCCTAAATAACTTAGTAATAATGAACACTAACAGCAATAGTAACAATTATAATACTGATAAAAATAATAAGAAACAAAGGATTAAGAATAACTACTATTAGTAATAACAGTAAAAACAACTTAGTTAATGATAATTCAAGCAAAGCAACTAGCCTACGAAAGAAAGCGGTATAACTGAGGGGTGATAAAGCTTAATCAGAAAATTAAAAATAAAGCATCTTATATATATCCAAAAAATTCCACTGACGTTTCCCATCCAGCGTGTAGTGTGCCATCGACTGCATAGAAACCAAAGCATTGTTGCCAATGAGGAAGAAGCATCGAGATGACATTTAAACACGAAACAACAGTACTGCAATTAAAATAATCAAAGAATTTAAAAAGATATTGGAATAGTTCTTGGTGCAAAATTACAGCATTAAATAAGTGATAAACAGATCTGCTAAAATAAAATCCAGAAATTATTTTTTGAACTATTAAATAATATTTCCAAAAAACGTGGCAAGCTGCGATGAGCGAATCTACAAATAGGGCAACCTATATAAGCCATTACTTTTCATATACCCAAAATTAGAGCCCACTGCATGCGAAATAAATAGAAAATTTCAAATAAGAGGAATGAAAATGGAAGAGATAAGGAAGGAGGAAATAAACTGAGACAAGAAAAGCAAAAAACGATAAATTCCGGAGATACATTAGATTCAGACGATGGTTTACTAACCGAATTCAGAGGTAGAAAAATCGAAGGACGCATACAATTTATGAATCGTTTTTCACTCACTGAACTTCATATAATTTTCAACTCCACGGTGATCCTTCGATCCTTCCCCCTCTCCCTTATTACTTGGAAATTCCCCGTTTTACGTGCCTGAAAACAATCACTCCTTCCTTTGTGACAAATTGATGTGATTTGCAATACAGTTTCATTCTGGGGTATTTACAATGCGAATCACAGCAGCTATAACGTGAGAAAGAGAAACCACTTAAGAAGCCCAAATACCTTCGTTTAGGTGAGGGCAACTTCGGTAAAGGATTTGGCGCTTCGCCCAATAAAATCCTTATGCATCGCTCCACACATAATGCCACATTTTTCTCATTATATCCACCCTGAAAATAAATAAACAAACTTATGTACTCCAAAATGGTAACTTTTTTGAGTACATTATACTGAAAAATCGATGTAAATCAATAAAATAACGTTGTTTAATTAAAAGAAAAACGCGAAGCGCTCATTGAAAAACGAAATGTCGAAAGACTGCAGTACGGGAGCGATAGACAAAAATGGAATCCACTACTAAAATGGGGCTTGATAGGATCTAAGAAGCAATATTTGACATCAAAGCGTCATCTTACCATTGAAAACAATCCATAGATGGGATGTTATGCGCAACCTCCGTTTCAATTCGCCTATATAATATCACACATTGAAGAATACAAAACAAAACTGCATTTTTTCGATTAGCGTAAACATAAGAAATGCAACGGAATTCAAAATGGAACATAAATAGGCGAAAATAATAAACTTACTTCAAGACAAAGTAATATTTTACCACCAGCAAGTCCTTTAAGATGATAGACAAAATGAGCAAAGAGATCCGGACTGACATCCATACCTCCCTGGAAACCATTCATGTCATAACATCCATCACAAACGACATAAAAGAAGAGGAACATAACGGAGGGATTATCGCAATTGCTGGAATTTACTCAAATTATCCATCCACATAGGCCTATTTGTATAGCCTTTCAATATTTCTATATTCCACTTGTAAGAAGCACTGAAAACAATTCCTCAAAAAATTTAAAGTATTTTCCTTAAAAATAATATGAACCATCAAATGGCAAATACTGGTTCTGTGAAAAATTCTCTCAAAACAACGGAATAATTCATTTTTAAAAACGTTCTGATCGGACCATTTGGTTGATAATCTCTCAATGATATTCATATTCCGCAAATTATTCCAGCAAAAAAAATGCTTATCATACAATGCTAATAACGCAACAACGCATGAATATGCAAGATCTGAGGATATGCCGTTAGGTAGTAAAATGGCGTGAAGCACTGATGCAGAATTTGATACAAATGGAATAAAAAAAGCTTTTTGAATGGACACAAAGTGCATTCTGAACAAACATATTGGAATAAATCAATAGTCCATAAAAACAACAACGTAAAACTTTATAAGCATAATCATATTGCTGCTCTAAAGTGATTTTTAAATATAAACGCTTTGCTTAACACCACTAAATCCACGAACACCACCCTTCTGCGCTTCTTCACCGTATCCATTATCATGTCGGAACCGTATTCTACCGATTCGCGACTCAGATTCTATAACTCTAGGCAGCATAAAAAAAGCTTTCAGCTGATCTCCTTCATTGAACAAAGGTAAATGCTTTCCCAAAGCTTTGTTTCTTGCTTAGACCTATATCAATAATCGCAAACACTCGTTAGTGGTGATGAGAGTAGAAAGCAAAACATACAATAGGATCTCCTTGACATGCATCGTAACCAGCTGCCACAATAACGAAATGTGGACGATATGTACTCGCTAATGGCCATATTATATTCCAAAATATTGCCATATAATCCGCATCGCCACAACCCAACTGAAATTTTTAAAAGAATCTAACAGCTGATAGCTGGTTCAATATTTTATCATCGCGCAAATTCGTACATTTTTTTAGCAAAGCCTCCTGTCTTCTCGTAATGAAGTATAAACAAAAAGTTCCCGACATTATAAAATAGGAAGCACATTTTCTGCCAACAACCCCTCAAACTTTTACTTTGCTTTCTCTGTTTGAGCTTGTCGTATTAATCAAATATGCGATTGTCATATCAAGACTATTTGATAACTTATTGAAAAATATTGTTATCGTCGTTAATTTGTCTTGTCTTGAGCAGAACAGGTTTCCTGTATGAATGAAAATTTCTATCGCTCATTAGGAAGAATTGAATCCAATTAAAAGCTGTCAGAGTAACATCACATCAAGATATTCGTATCACAGTTATTTTAGAGGAATAGAGGAGAGAACAACGGAGTTTATTTTCATTCATTTTCCTTCCAAATCGGAATATTTTTTCAAAAAATCTAATCATCACCTCAATGCAAAATAACATTCTCGCAGTGATTACTATTGCTCAAATATTAGGCCAGAGGAAGAGGAAATGTCACCTATCTTGTGAATGTGCAAATATCAATAATGTTGTCATGCAATACAGTCTCCAAGCAACACTGAACTGGAGTTAATTTACCTCATTGAGCGGGACATTGACATTGTAGCCCACTCCAGAAGAACTACCAATATGATCGAAATTTGATTCGGCGAGATGCGGCCAGAATTTCCCATTGTCATAACGATGGATCGAACAATACATCACCCTGCAAGGCTGTCCTATATCCTTCTCACATCCAATAAGTACACAGTTCGTAAGTTATGGGTGTTGAAACATATTGATATCATCCACACCTTGGCGAATGCTTTCATATTGACATAAGTGACTGGCAACAAACGGTACTCAAATGAACAACGAGTTCATCTATGGAAAGAGAATCAGAAATTGTTATGAACCGCGGTAAGCATACGTATATGAGTCATTATCTATTTATTTATTTATTCCAATCAACAGGGCATTTATTACATAAGATGACCCAATGCCCCTCTGATCCAGTTGGCTCCTCTGGTCTTTACGTCGGCTTCCCCTTCTAGCAGGTCGGTCGCGTGAAGGTTAGGGCTTAGGCTCGTCTCCTGCTCGTCAGATGCTGATGAGCCGATCCACCGCTGTTCCTCTTACGACTTTCGGGACTTACCCCGCCCCCTCGTCTCGATGAGGGTGCTGCACGGGTGGCTCGGTTGAGCGGAGCCAACAAGTCCGATCAGAGCTTACTTACAGCCGACCGCGCAGTACACAATGCAAAACGATGAGTGATAGGCATTACAAAGGATTATGAGTCATCATGACTGGAGGAAAATGAGGGAATATCCTCCCCCTTATGAATCAAATGAAATTTGCAAATCTTATAGGCGAAGATTTTTTTGACCAAGCCGCAACGAAGAAAAATTGATGGAAGAATATCCATTAAATATCCACTAAATTCAAGGAAAGAAAAATCTTGAACATCTCCTGCCTTGTTAAAGAGCGGAATTGAATAGAAAATGTTCCAGCCACAATTACGATTCTAAATTACCATAAACAAACCTTTTTTCTTCATAGAACGATTGTTGCACTCCTTGACCATGATGAACATCAAAATCAATGATAAGAATCCTGAAAATGCAACCGTAGCAAACGGAACTAATAATCGCTATGGAAACAGTTGATAATAAAACAATGGCAATTGAATGAAACATTTCTTAAAAGCAAATGAACTTCGTGTTAAATTTAATAGTTCCAAATAAAATATGGAAACATGTAAGATGAGGTGGAATAATACCGTGTCGCACTATTTCAATTATTAAATAATTCGTTCCTACCCTGAATTATCAATTGCTCTTGCAGCCCATCCCCACCATCTCCTCTCTCCTTCCCTCAGCCCCGTTAAAAAAAGATCAAAAAATGAAGTTAAGCAACAGTTCAATTTTTATCCATATACAACTTAAGGCATCCATAAATGACCCTGAAAATGTGCTCAATTCATAACGACGCATCATCTTATTGTAATGACGAATTGTTTATATGCAAGTGACATTCATTATCCAGTGTACATATACTGAATACCCTTCGCAAATGCAGTATTTTACTGCGATGAAAGCACGAAGATCCTCATAGACTGAACGCAAAAGAATTGAAAGAGAGAATTGAATAATAGAATTAAATAAAACGAAAGCTTACCTATCTTCCCCAAAATTATAGGCTTCTTCGGCCGCTTGTGCCACGTTGTTAAATACACAAAAACCATTTGCTGCGTTGCGTTGTGCATGATGACCTGGTGGGCGAATAAGAGCAAAACCATTCGGAATCTGAAACAACTCACAGAAATGGAAGTGATGCATCAAGTGAACGATGAAAAACTGCACTTCCGCTAACTTATCAGTGGTCGCACTAATTAGACTCCATTCCCTCCTCTTAAGGCCAATTTAACGGGAAATCGAGTCTTCCACTGCTGAAAACTGCAAACATTTCAATATGTAATCACTTACATGTGCACGAAGGAAGCAGTGAGAAATAGATGCCATAGACACTGAAGGTCGCAATTTTACAAATATTATAATATGCTGTAAAGATTTAGCATAGGCTTTAGCAGAATTAAGTGTCTATATCTCTTGCCTGAGCTGATAAATCGAAGCAACTTCATCTATCATAGCCATGAGCAGAAATAAGAAAATTCTGTGACAGGCAGATTTGGAGGCTGTCAATTAAAAGCAATGGTTTATAGCTCCAAAAATACTGAAAAAACTAAATGGGAATTAATTCCTCCCTGAATTTAATTTGATTTTGCCGTACTCTTACAGTGGCTCGAATTTCTTTCCGATCAATAATTACTCGTTGTTAATAATCACTCCGATTACCTGACAAGAATAATTTCACTTGCCGACTTTCAACAACATTTGGTAACTTTGGCTTACCGAAGAAGAAATAGATATCATGCTGATCACATGCGGATATTGCCAGCTTGCAAAAAAATTCGCGAATTAAAGAGCCATTGATCTTTACCATGAATTTGCGAGGTGCAAACTTTTTTGTTAGGCATTTATGAAGGAAACTCAAAATAGATAGATTGATATAAACAGCCGCCGATTACGCAATAAAAAATGGAGTGCTGTGTTACTCACTGTGACTATATCTATCCTTCCCTATCACCAGTAACTTTGTGGTGAAAAGTAGGCAGGAGAGCGGGGGAAGAGGGGCGGGGGGGCGGGAGGGGGAGGGTGGGTAAGTATGAGGGAGGTGGGATCTTTCTATGTGTCACCTGAACCTTAATATTCCTAAAATACCCTGATTTATTTATTTCTATGCTCTCCCCAACGCTGGCCACGCTCATTTCTTTATGCGCTTTGAGCATTTAAAAACAGTTTCTCATTGAAATATTAGAAAACTATGAGCATTTAAAACCGCTGCAAAATCCTCCTTCGGTGCCTCATTTAATCCGGCCTATCAAGTGATCAAGTGATATTTGAAAAAGAGGAAAACAATATACGAAGTAATACATCGAAAATGAAAAGAACGATACCTTTCTTTCGGCAATTAATGCCGCCATATTACGTGCACATGCCACCGCTCCGCATGCTGCCTCATACGTTCCCTTAAATATATCCGCATCTTAACTCGAATTAAAGCAGTATCGTATACCTATTTCAATAAGTTCATGAGTACGAAATCTCCTGTTGAAGCAAGTGTCTCACAGGAAAGAAAGGCTCATTTCACCGAATACTCCTGTCTTTCATTATGTATAGGCGCCCAATAATGGTTAAATGAATAAAAGACTGAATACCTGGCACAAATAAACGGAATCAAATTCGTTCGCTAACTCATCAACGGCTTTTTGTGATTTGTTCTTCAATTCAGCAATACAACGAACATAATTCTTGTCATGAGTCTCCCTTAAATCTCCCTCGTCGATTGGAAAGTGTTCCTGAAAGCTCATTATGAGACGCCATCGACTACTACTTCAAGCAATATTATATGGAAAGATCCAGTGAGTTCATGAATTTCGCATTACGCGAAGATGAAATACGTTTTTTTATTGTCACGATTTATAATCTTGCCAAAATATTTAGACGGATCTAGAATTGACTAGAACTTCTAAGCGAGCGGCAAGAGAGACTTATAAAATTTCCATTTTCTTTACGAAGATGGATAACCGAGCATAAAATAAGCCTTCCACAATGTAAACGACTATAAACTGATCATGATGCTGTTTAGATACTAAAGCTGGATAGCAGGAAAGAAAAACTGCAAAGTACTTTGCCCTAGTCGAATGCAGAGATGCATAAGTATGAGAGGGTACATATACTAACGATAACGGAACTTTAGGACTAATACCATGGAGATAGCTTTTTTTTCAAGAAAATAAGTAGTGTAACGCACGTATAGTGCAGCTGAGCAAGTACATAGTATAATATATAAAGAAACGAGAACGTAAAAACTTCAGTGATATTTGCAACTTAAATAACGATGACTGAATGTTAGGAGTGATAAAGATAAAAATTTATATCACTCCGCTTCCGCAATCATAATGGAATCGAAACAATCACCTTATACTTAGAATTGTGCAGCAATGCCATTCAGCCACATGTTTTTTTTAAAAGTTCAGCGGGAAAAGACGATAAAAAGGATGAAATAATGAAACCTGAATAACATTGCATTGATCCCATATGCCAGATTGTTTTAAATGCGTGATAATCGACTCAATCCTTGACGGTCCCTCCATATAATCAGTGCTATCATTGCAACTGTGTATATTGTGTTGTAAGTTTAACCCAATCGCCGTTCTATGTGGTAAAGATATCATTGGCTGCAAAAAAGATTTCGTTTAGCCGAGAAAGAGCTGTAAAAATCACGCATGAGAACCGGTTAAGAATTGTAAGAAGCATGTATGTGCCTTCAGACCATGCCAATGTTTCATTGAGACTCCATAAGGTGTGTTTACTGTGCCACATGCCCGTGCATTAAGCATGCTAGATATCCGTGAAGACAGGTAGTCTCTTCTCGCACAATTCAAGAAAGGTAGAAGTTATGTCACTGGATCAGTAAATAAGATGCCAGTTCTTAGAGAAAGACATATTGAGGAAGGTGCTGAAGATCGGAAAAGATGTTTAAACACCTTGGGAGACACCCAATGAAGTAAAAAAAAGGGTTCGACCAGCAGCTGAGAATACTGTTAGTTCAGGGCACGTAGTTATACTTAGAAGAACTGAAACCCCTTTCCTTCAGATGACGCGTGTTGTTGCTGGGGTAGCCAAACGTTTGCGATATGATAGTGCAGATGCTAACGCCAACAGGACATCGATCGGCCGCCAACATAAACAGCACCCAAGCAAAGTTCTCGACTAATCCATAAATAAATTCTCTGCTAATATTTTTTCTCCCTCAGGATCCGAATGCTAAAGTTACGGATAAACCCATCAGCAAGTATTACGTTAGCAGACCATCAGTTCTTGTCACTCGAGAAGGGATTATTTCACTCCTCGATGTGCCAAATATAATTACAAGTGAATCCTGGAACGGCGTGATCTGCGTGATTACGTGAACGTCTTATGGAGTGATACTGCTACAACAAATAAAGAAAGGCAGAAGCACGTGCATTTTTGGGTAAAAGCTGTAGCATAACGTGCTTTAGCGTGTTTGCCGTCATTACATTCACTACTTGCATCGTCTTTGAAGAAAAAAAAACAGATTGCGAATCTTGTGGACCCGATGCAGTGCTGCTCCAGAGGTTTAATGCGCAGTGAGATTGTATTAAAAAAGAATGTTTCTATGGTGAATCTAATACTGCTAATAATTGATATATGCGTTAAAATGTTATTGAACTTGCATAGGGTTAGTTCAACGAAAAGGAAGCAATAGATGATTTTTATGAATTCTTACAGATATTAATGATGCTAGTTAGGGAAATTATTGGAAAGAAATAAAGGTCTTGTAGAACCTTAAGTCATGGGCAACATAATTTGGACAGTTAAGGTTTTATAAGCCTTAAGCATATGCCTGTCGGCCAAGCAATTTGAATTGGTAGCAAATAAGGATACTGACCTGAGGGATTAGCAATTATCGACGTGAAGGTTTACTTTATGACGTAGATGAGTGCACCTTCAGCCATTTTCGCATAAATTCATAGTCTGCAATTGACGAATAGTCTCCTGCAACTGTCAAGCATCAAGCTATCCCATTAACCACAAGCTGGAAAATCTCATTACATCCCTCACACTTATCATAAGAGTTGGTGGACTTCAAAAATGATAAATGATAAGCAATTGGCCTACAAACTTTACACTACCACTGGATCAGTCTATTAGCGGCGACTACAAATTTCTTATATACCTTCATGTTACCAACTAATTTCTTGCGTAAATTCTTCGCTGGACTTTATGCATCCGACTTTGCAGCTAAGTTGAAGGTATTTGATCTCAAATCGTTGAATATTGGCGGCTAAAGTTTGACTTGAGCCTATATTTCAAAATCGCCAGATGCTTTCCTGATGTAGCTTTGGAAAGCGTATTCACGCTTCCCCATCAAATGTATGCATCAATCTATCGTTATCAATTAGTGCTCAAAATCTATTCTGTAA
The DNA here is from genome assembly GCA_006503575.1 of Baylisascaris schroederi. NCBI lineage: Eukaryota > Metazoa > Nematoda > Chromadorea > Rhabditida > Ascarididae > Baylisascaris > Baylisascaris schroederi. The sequence goes on along the minus strand of QEWY01001003.1, from coordinate 134,419 downwards.
ATCCCGTTTTTTATAGGCTGCAGTTCGAAGTTATCGGCTCAAATATAATTACAAGTGAATCCTGGAACGGCGTGACCTGCGTGATTACGTGAACGTCTTATGGATGATACTGCTACAATAAATAAAGAAAGGCAGAAGCACGTGCATTTTTGGGTAAAAGCTGTAGCATAACGTGCTTTAGCGTGTTTGCCGTCATTACATTCACTACTTGCATCGTCTTTGAAGAAAAAAAAACAGATTGCGAATCTTGTGGACCCGATGCAGTGCTGCTCCAGAGGTTTAATGCGCAGTGAGATTGTATTAAAAAAGAATGTTTCTATGGTGAATCTAATACTGCTAATAATTGATATATGCGTTAAAATGTTATTGAACTTGCATAGGGTTAGTTCAACGAAAAGGAAGCAATAGATGATTTTTATGAATTCTTACAGATATTAATGATGCTAGTTAGGGAAATTATTGGAAAGAAATAAAGGTCTTGTAGAACCTTAAGTCATGGGCAACATAATTTGGACAGTTAAGGTTTTATAAGCCTTAAGCATATGCCTGTCGGCCAAGCAATTTGAATTGGTAGCAAATAAGGATACTGACCTGAGGGATTAGCAATTATCGACGTGAAGGTTTACTTTATGACGTAGATGAGTGCACCTTCAGCCATTTTCGCATAAATTCATAGTCTGCAATTGACGAATAGTCTCCTGCAACTGTCAAGCATCAAGCTATCCCATTAACCACAAGCTGGAAAATCTCATTACATCCCTCACACTTATCATAAGAATTGGCGGACTTCAAAAATGATAAATGATAAGCAATTGGCCTACGAACTTTACACTACCACTGGATCAGTCTATTAGCGGCGACTACAAATTTCTTATATACCTTCATGTTACCAACTAATTTCTTGCGTAAATTCTTCGCTGGACTTTACGCATCCGACTTTGCGGCTAAGTTGAGGGTATTTGATCTCAAGTCGTTGAAGTATTGTCGGCTGAAGTTTGACTTGACCCTATATTTCAAAATCGCCAGATGTATTCCTGATGTAGCTTTGGAAAGCGTATTCACGCTCCTCCATCGAATGTATGCATCAGTCCTTTCTTTATCAATTAGTGCTCAAAATCTATTCTGTAAACCCCGTTTTTTATAGGCTGCAGTTCGAAGTTATCGGCATTTCGAATGAGTTCCCTCATAGGATCCCGGAAGTACAAAAGCTTTCTATTTCATGAGCCAACTCGAATCAATTCACCTAAGAAAAATCACTGGTCTGATTTATTGAATTCATTGTCCCTCTATTTTGATCTCTTTTTTTTAACTCGAATGGCTTTATTGAGAAACAAAGAAACATACATAGTATGTGAAGAGAGACGCACTAACGATACTGACAAAAGGTTCCAAGAAAATGAAAACATTGATGACATTGATAAAGGTTTGAAAGAAAGTGAAAACGAGAACGAAGATCAAAAATGCAAACATTTAAGTAGCGTCAATAAGGTAACACTGGCAAAAAGGTTAAAGTAAGACGAAGCATTCATTAGTCACATATTGGCTGGCCATCTACACCCATCAAGGACGATAAGCCAAAGTAGGGTAACCCTGTTTTAAAAACATTAAGATTTCTAGCTTCACCAATGTCAGCTGGTAGTTGATTCCATACTCGAATGACTCGAAAGGAAAACGAACTTAATAGGGCCGTTTTGGTCGATAAATTGCGTTGTAACTGAAAACGATGAAATCTGGAGCGCATGTTGAAGCGAGTGTACGCGCAAACACGTTCTCGAACACGATATCGCAGCAACGGGATTTGCACTCTTATTCGATTCGTATGATTTTTGATTAGTTCTACTCGCTTCATTATTTTCTTATGTTATTATCGCTATCTATATATATGCAATGCTCTCTAGAAAGGAAATAAAGACGTATTAATCAAGACACATCAATATAATGGAGCCAAGTTGGAGCTTCTAGCTCCAGGTACTAGGCAAAAGAGCGATAACTCGTCGGAACCAATTGAGGCCTTGACACTTTAACGGATCAGATTGATGCCGCTGAGGGAGATTGAAATAATTCGTGTCAGTAGCCGCCAAAAGTTCTCGTGACGAGACCAAAATCGCTTCAAATTTGATGAAAGAACAGCGTTCTTTTATATCGAGTATATTTATCATAAGCCGCTGCAAAATCCTCCTTCGGTGCCTCATCGTGGCGCAGTGGTGGCAACGGTCGTTCGATAGCTATGGTAGCGGAGCGTAAGCCCCAGCAGGTCTAACCATGCTACAAAGGTATTGAACTGTCAATCCTACAGCGTGGTCGATTCATACCCCGAATCACCAGACCATGCCTGCTAGAGGTTGAGGACCGGCTAAATTCGAAGAGAGGTAATGGCCTGCTCGCCTAGCCAGCGAGGTGGCGTCATCTAATGGCTAAAACAATGCACGGAAATGGGCCTCAGTACCCTACAACGATTGGGGTAAAACCTGGCCGAGAATGGCGAGGATGAGACCAAAATGGAAATGCATTGTGGCCGACAGCGTGCACAACGTTCGATAATCCGGCCTATCAAGTGATCAAGTGATATATATATATATATATATA
>QEWY01001003.1:108760-131507 GCA_006503575.1 Baylisascaris schroederi | reverse complement strand
TGCATGGGGGTTCAGGGGGCCGAGCCTTCCCTGACTCTAATGTAGGTACCGAAATAAAAAATATAGCTAATAGGTTCGTATCTTCACTTTTTCTTGCGGTCAACATAGGTTCTATTTGTGTTTTTCCCGGATTTTTTAATTTCCACTCTTTTTGCATTATTCATCAATGGTATTATTTTTTTAGATCTACTTTTTAAAGGTTTGTTCAGTTTAAAAATTAAATTATGTGAATTTTCTATAAAAATCTATTGTATTGGAACTTTCAGAATTTTTTTTTCTCGGCGATGGTTGAGCCTATCGGGTTACGTTATGCATTTTTCGACGCAACTTTGAAAGCTCTATCAAACGGTATACAGCTTATTATATTTCGAGGTAAAAGTTGAAAACCGAATCGACCGGCCAGCATTTCTGAAATCTCGATTTTTGCAATATTGGGGGTTCTGGTTCTCGGCCAGTATTTGATATCGGCAAAAGTGGTCCTTTGTTTTTTCATCAGCTTGGCGAGGCTTCTCGAGTGGTATGTGGGTCACCGCCCAGGAGCGAATACGAGGCGGGAAAAAAAATCCTGAAAACCGCATTTTTTCGATCCCAAGGGGGTACTACAGGAAATTTTGGAAAAACATTTTTTGTCTCCGATTTGGATAGTTTTGGCATCAGGCGATAGATCTCGATGAGCTGATCGCGGATATGTGCACTGTTTGCTGTCCTATAGGAAAAAAAAAGAAATCGCAAGTGCATGAATGTTTATTCTTATACAAATGCACTATAATTCATATTTATGATTTTTTCCTCGTCAATGGCTAGACCCACGGATCTGCGGTTTGCTTATTTCAATACAACTTTCAAAGCTCTATCATAGCGATCGTCAATTCGCCTCAAAGGTACGCCATATCGTGCCCACTCCTCTTGCATCGTTCACACGTTTCAATAGAACCAGAAGTGCTCCCACCGTTATAACAGTAATGCATTGCAACATCGTCATCGAAATTCTCCTGCAATCATATATTACTTTTCTGTTCAGTCGTTGCGACCTCCTAGATATTACGTTCGAAAAACATCGCTTATTAATGGATGGTTCTCATGAATGGAAATGCCCTTTATCTCCTCTCATCCGATACCATGAGAAATGATGTGAGGTCGTTTTAGGGGCACCCGTTCAGGTCACAATATACTAACTCCAAAAGAAATCCTAAAAGATTAAACTTCATTTCAATGACAAAGAGGACCTAAAGAGAAAGAAGCAAGGGAAAGAAGCGGTTTGCCACACTTTCTAGTTGTTATACCATGATTTTCATGAGATTATCGAATAGCTTTCCTAGCCTTTCTACTTCAGCGAACAGAATGGACACTCTCTTAAGCTAGGAAGAATGAGTAGTCAGTAAATGAAAATAAAACTATTTTACCAGGTGAGAAATCAGCTTACCTCGAAGAGATCAGTTGAAAAATCGAAGGTTGGCTTCCGTAACTCACAAAAATATTTACTGATTATCGACAGAAACACTAAATTCATAGATGCAGCGATCATGAAGAAAAGTGCAGCCATTGCTGAAAATGATAGCATATGACAGGAAACCAGATAGAAATAGAAAACCAAAGAACCAGAAAATTCCCAAGAATTTAGATAAGGCAAGAGTTTAGAGTGAAAATTATTTTTATATCCAAATATACATTGTAGTGCAACTCTGGATCGGAATTTGCTAAGTTATCAGCTCGTAAAAACTAAATTATTATTTATGTGTCATAATACAGGAGGAGAGGTGACAAGAATTTTTTAATGGAAGTTTTAATTTGGCATAAAGTGGAGACGAGATGGGTTCCTAATATTTCTAATTTTTTGGTTTCCCATTTTTGCATAGTTCGCTTTTTTTAACCTGCCAAGATTTCGAAAGCAAAATACTAAGAAAGGTTTCTTTCTCTAGCTTGAAATTGCAACCTGAAGCCGCCTTCTATTTTGGAATACTAAACTGGGCTAACACTGTTGACCACAGTCCCATCATCTACATCTCAGACGGTCATTCTTTCTCTATCACTATGCATATTGACTTAAATGCTCTTCTTTCAGCAATCGGCAAAAAGCAGACAGCTGAATTTTATCACTGACATGGGTACGTAACGATGATGCCTTTACGTGCGTGGGATAGTTCCACGATAATGGAACTGTTACCTAGCACCTGTTAACTCATTTCATGGAATTGTTCCGAGATTGTTTTAAGTCGGGCAGCATCAGCTCTATCCTCTATCCCACTGAGCCTGCCAGTTTCAGGAACAAGGATCCTCGAGATTCAAGAAGACAGTTCTGCGATGCAAGCATGAGAACTGCAAGACAATTCAAGATCCACGCTAAGCAGTCGTTTAGCACAGGAAAGCTTCGAGAGAATTATGGAAGCTGTCAGAGAGAATAGCATCTTAGAAGCTTAAGCTATCATGATACATCATACGGAGCAAGGAGATCGCTACACCAAACTTTATACTATTAAGGTGAGCACGGCTGGATTGAAAGGGTGGCATGGGAAGGACGAAAGGAAATTAGAGGGATATTGCTCAAGGGCGTAGATAATCTCAACGAAAAACAGAGGGAGTAGATTAAATTTTCAAAAGAGGAGAAGTGTTCGGCGAGCTAATCAACAAAGCTTGGTATGGTCAATAGTGTCTGTTTGTAGCTGAGGAATTTGCTTCGGAGAAAGAAAAGCGGGTGATATCATATCGTGATAGTGGACAGACCGTTGAACGGATGCAGTGGGGGATAAAAATTGACCGCAATCTGCACAAAAATAAGATGAATTCAAAGATTACTTAATAGTGTGAAACAGCTCCAGAATAACCACTATTAGCCATTTGTTGGTCACTATGCCCTTTGACCTAGCCATTATTTTGCTTGAGGCAACAAGGATAAAGGATGTTATCCAAAAAAATAAGATTCATTAAAAGAGCTATAAAATAACATCATATTTAAAGAAAAGAATTCAGCGACATACATACAATTGGAAAGTTGAGAGCCATAATGGTTCTGTAGCTTCTCGGCGAGTAACCATATTGGTCCATGTATCAAATGTGTTATTTCCTTGTTGAACATCGTTTTAGCATATAGCGGCTTTAATGAGACGAACATCGAGAACACTACACTCGATAATTTTATTGTCTGTAATGCATTCATCAAAATGAAACAAATAAGGAATAAATTGATTGGAAGAAACTAAAAGAATGAAGAAATAAATAGATGATCTGAATAAGAAATTTATGAGGAGAAAATACATAAAGAATAAAGATATATGAACCAGAATTAAACGAATTAAGAAAACATAAATGTGGGAATAAATAAATAAAGGTTCCTAGAATTATTATTGCGTGAGAAGGGTTATTTCAAATTTATTTTAAAAAATTGCTTAGATAATAATAAAAAGACATCGTTCACCAATCCAGAACGCTTTCACTGTGATATCAATTGAAAAATTCTATGAAGAAACGTTTTGTCACACATGCGACAACATTTTGGCACTTCAACCAGATGGCTGTCTGCAAAATCATCACGAAAACAGATGAAAGAAGCGATGGACTCATTGATGCCATCGCTTAACTATGGAGATGAGTTGAATATCTCATAGAAGAAATTTTCAGCGTGAATTGTTGAGTCAATACAATCTGCTTGGTTGACAGGCTCAGTTCTTTCTTATATTTCTCTCTTTGGAGATATTATTAACTGTGTTTTTCATCATATGTTCTTTAAATAAATAGGTACGCATCGATATCGAGTTTATAGCATCACGTAAATGAATTATCGATCATATTAAAGGAAAATACAATTATTCTATGGCAATTTCATAATAACTAACAATGAATAGAATAGAGAGCGGAACGGATTTGATTCTGAATGCCGATTTGAAAATATAACGTAGCTTAATGTAGAGATGATTGTTGTTGAAATTTTGATGTGAATAAAATCAAAAAAAAAAGAGCGTTAACGATCTAATGATTTCCTCTATCCGATGTTTATGTATCAAAAATTTTTTAAAGATACCATCAATGTTAAGAATGGAAACATCCAAATAGCGTTTTTTCTTCGAACAGCATGAATTAGGCATAGTTGTGTGCAAATCGTTGCAAGCTGAATAATAAAAACTTATTTAATATCTAGTAAAAATCGATAACCATAGAAACAATCAATTTTATCGATGCTAAGAAATTTACACAAATTCTTGTATACATAATATCTTTAGCCTTTTAATGAATCTACTAAAATATATTAAAAGTACTAAAAAATATGTACAAAAAATAATATCACCAAATGAGTAGACGTACTATTGGCCTAGAAAAATGTAGCCTAAAGTAGTACATCAATTCCTACCTATGTAAAAATGACGTATAGCTCCAAGCTTGAATAGGTTTTATGTATTTATGCGTGATGACATATTATATATTCTGCACCTTTGTGTTATTACTGTATAGGTTTCAACATCGCATTTTCAGGCAATTTTTTTCCACGACACTTCTGCGGATGAGAAGATTAAAGATGCCGAAAAAATTTTGCAAGAAACAGATCTTTTCAGTTTGCTCAGTGCTGTTTTCTACTTGACATTTCTCAGCAATAATTGAAATAAAGATGAATTACTTGGATATAGCAGCTCAAATTTAGGCGAATAACGAATATTAAGTCGACAACTGCGAATATACTCGTAATTGCTGTCACAAATATAATGTAACTCTGAAATATTCACAAACATCGAACAGCGATTGTCGTAACCTTGAAGCAGAAATAAAAATCAACTGGATGCAAATTCTATATTGCAGTAGATCTGCCTTTCGTTATTTCTTTCTAACATCATCTACAATCAATCTTTTGGTTGTGGATATATGTTTCCATATCCGTCTAGGTAATTTTTCAGCGAATATGAAAGAGCTTTTGAAAAACGCAAATGGATAGGTTGAGGGCAAATAGTAATGATTCACTGTGCGAAAAATTCCTTGTATTTGGGCATAAAAAGGTCTGAAAAGAACTCAAGTAGTGAATACAATTATAACAGGTGTTATAGCCGTTGAAATTATAACAGTCGTAGGCGCTAACTTAAAGTAATTTAAATGACTTAAATAAAGCGCTTAAAATAAATTTTACTTGGCCCATTATAAGTTAACTGCCTTGCACTTACCCCGAGCAAATATACGTTAATCGCCAACTAGAGTGCTTTAAGCTCACTTCTTCTTATAGTCCTGATCACATAAAATGTCTATTACTTAATCCATTAACCACACTATTGTAGCTGGAGGCATATTTACCTATCTCCCATCTGACTAACGGAAATTTCTTGTACTTCAGGCAACTATGATGAGTTTATGAAGCCCGTTATATGAAGCGATTGCATAAAAATTGCAGTGATATTTAAACGATGCAAAAATGTTGCCATCAGCGATCGCTAAAAATAAGCAACTACCGAAGGACGATGAGATGAACGTCGAATACCGAAATGAAATCGTGAAAATGGTTCATAACGTTCAAGCATATCATAACGTGATGACATTAGAATTCCTCACCTATAATAATATTCACAAACGAATAACGTCGATGCTTAACTTAATATTCTGCATTTGAGTTTATGTATTACAATTCTGTAGCACATGAATAATAGTGCTTCATTTATTCTAAAGCAATACACTGATCGAGCTTTATCGAAAATACGCATATAAAATACTTTCAAATGGTATTTGTTTTAAAAAGAAATGTTTCGAAAATCAATCCTCATTATTATTTCAACTTGAAAATCAAATATTGAAACTTTTTTTTTTCGGAAAAATCATAGCATCAGTGAGTCAATTTTTGCACTGTTTCAGAGATTGATCGTTTCTTAGTCCACTATGATGTGCTTGAATTTATTCTAAGGCACGCGACAAATTGCATCAATCCCATTAATGCGGTACCGGAAATTCAAATTTCAAAGAAAAGGTTAGCGCAAATAAATGATATGAAAATATGAATAACATAAGTTATACTTAAAGAGCACTACAGACACTAGATGAATCGACATCTATGGAAACTGTACAGTGAGCATAATGGGAGCCCAGTAGGGGAATGTGCGTTCTTTGAGAGTGGATGATGCTGCATTTAACCCCAAGGGTGCGCTTGATATTGCCCTCGTGATCAACGGGACAATCGATGATTGTGCGACGTTATGAATACACTCAACGAAAGGAAATATGCAAAACAGAAAGAAAACATTTGCATATCTCATGAATACATGGATGTAACGATGCGATATCCCCATAGAGTCCTGAAGAGCACTCAGCGAACTGTTAATCTGTCAAAAAGGCTTCAAGTTCAGCGACAATAAACCTGTATTGCTGATTTTTCAGACACAATCTGAGCAGCAGCGGAACTTTCAATAGGTATGGAAATTAGAATAACAGTTCTTTGGTTATGACAATATAATGCGCCGAGCACAGATGGAATAATAATTTATACGACGTTTCGGCTCTTTGAGCATAATCATAGCACACCAAACTGAAATTCATCAAATAAAATACACTTTACCGTTTCCCTCCTCCTTTTTTCCCCTCTTCCTCAATAAGCACCGACTCCTTCTTAAACTAAACGTTACCCTCCCTCCCCGCCCCCCTCCAACACTCCGACAACTCGTCCGCAATCGACTATATGATCATCTGTGCTACAACCCATCTAAGTGCGTTATTTGTCCCACTAACAATCCAGGTGACTGTTGCATGAAAGATGTCGTCCATTCCATTCATTGTTGTGCATGCGATTCTTTCTATATTGGCGAAACGGGCCGCTTCCTGCACGAGCGCATTAGGGAGCACGTGTTAAGCATGTCATCACCACTATCTCGATCATATGCTGCATGCCCAATGGCCAAGCATGTTGCCGAGGTCCACAACCTTGAGGCTACTAACACTGTGGTCGAAATACTTGCTCGTGGCAAAGGCACACTAATCCGCAAGATAGGGGAAGCCCACCTCATAAACTCTCTAAAACCACAGATTAATAGATGTGTCGAATTATCCAACCTCACCAATCTTCTCTCTCGCGAACTCTGACTTTCATTTTATCATCATTATTATTATTTCTTTCTTCTCCTTCCTCCTTCATTTCTAAACTTACCTTCTCTTGCACTAGCATTTATATTCTTCTTTTTGAAACGCCATGCAACTCTATGAAACGTAAAAGTGTATTTTATTTGATGAATTTCAGCTTGGTGTGCTATGATTATGGCTCAAAGAGCCGAAACGTCAGCATAAATTATTATTCCATCTGTACTCGACGCATTACACGGCCATAACCAAAAAACTGTTATTCTAATACATCTATCGATCATGCGTCTGCGAAACAACAGTGTTACTACTGGTATGAAAATTACTATCTGTTTGTCGTTGAACATGAGCTGGAATGAGTGCATAAAACATCGCATAATGGAAATTGAACTCTGCTATACCATTATAACACATTTTTTGTGTTATGTCATCCTCTGTGGGCATCATCTGGACCTATTGGAGGCAAACTCGAAATACACAAAGTGCGTGAAACGCCAAACGCTTTCGCAGCAATAGAAACTGAAAAGGGATTTTTGCATAAAAAGTCTAATAGGATAGGATGCATATTCACTGGAGATGTTGCTTGCTTTATGTGCCTATGTCGACATTTTTCTAATCGCTTTCGTCCATTCTTGGTCATTGAGCATAATCGTTGAGAAACATGATTCGAAATTATTTTTTCTAAATGCTTTATTACTAAATTCGTTTGTCAACACTTAATGGATGCGTTTCATCTGTAGAAGATGAGAACGCAACGCATTCATGAAATTGCTTCTGCACTTAATGACGCCTATCTTCTTGGTCATCAGGGATTTCATCCGCACACCTAACGTTGAGAACATCGATTCGTGTCTATAGATAGAATACTGATGAAAATGTGCGCTTCTAATTCTTCGTCTTATCTCTTACTCATTGACTAACAAATCTCGCTTTGTGGGCAACGCATATTTAACTCGTCGGCAGCTAAATCGGGCTTATATAGGAATGAGATGGCTCAGCCTGAATTCCATACCATTCTGCTCTTGAGTAGAATAAAACGCTATGCGGAAATGAATTTATGTGTGGAAAAATATAAAAAAATTATCTTCATCTAGATTATAAACCATGCATCTCATTAGTATTAGATGGTAGAGCTTCATTGAGATAATTTATGGCTCAACTATTCCACTATGTTCTTATGCTTATAGTTTTGCATAATTGTACGAAACACAAAATTAATTACTGCTTATTAATCATAAATCGAGTGTTTTCTTCTTGTTTCAGAGAAATTTTTCTTGAAGCTTTATAGAGAAATCATTTTTTTTGGAATATTAACAGATTTGTACATATTGTTGTTAATGATATAGAGATTGAATAGAGTATTCTTAATAAAGATAGAGATTGAATAGAGTATTGAATTTCCAACTTTCCACTTAATGCATTGAATAGAGTATTCTTAATCTTCGAGAAATGTATCTTTAAAAGTGAGGCAAATTATTTGCTAAAAGCAGATTGTAGATATAACGCTATCAACTTATCGTTTTTAGAAATAAAATCGAGTCGTCGTGGCAACGATTCGTCCGTGCGAGCCAGTCATATTTCATATGATTCTTTTATTCGTTCGCTTGTTGCGCCAATGTCTTTTTACAATTATTCTCAACTTTTCCATGACTTTTTTCATTTATTTCATATAACTAAATATTATATGTTGTACATTTTCAAAGATTCAGTGATGCCATAAGTGCAGAAGCTCTCCTGAGTGCAAGAGATAAGGAAATAGTATAAAAAGGAAAGAGAACAATAATACAATCGAAATGAACCAAGAATATAGAGGAAAGAATGGTGTGCAGCGGAAGAAAACACAATTGCATTTACCTAATTTTTGTTCAAAGATTTTGTACAAAGCATGTATACGGCTCACAGCTAATAATAATAATAATCTTTATTCGTATAATAAAGAAAGCATGGATTTATATTTACAATATATAAACAGACAAACAGAACACATGTAATACCAGCATCGCACATAACCATGAGTTTAAAAACCCAAAAGATAGCTAGTGAAAACAGATATTAGAGATCAGTTGAGAAGTTTCTTTTTCAAAATTTTTTAAATTTAAATTTGTCTGAATTCCTCAAGAAGAGCCTGATCCCCTCCCCAATCTCTTCAAATTTTCTTCACGAATCCCTCCGATAACAATTATGCATCAGAATTAATCAACAAAGGAAAGAATTCGACAAAGGATATATGAAACTGCGGCATAAAAAGTCTTAGATAATTGACGCAAACTAAGCTAAGCTTTCGTTAGTGAATGCATTGCATTTTTCAACAAGCACATTTCGCACATTTGTTCTTTGTCTCACTCATATGATTGCTTAGCATAATTTCTTTTTACTATTTTACGTATTTATTATTCGACATTAGCTTATGGAAATAATTGTTCGGATGCATAGAATACAAAAGCTCATATCGTACCAGCTGTTCTGGTGTGCTTTCCAGTTGACTAGAAACTACTCATAATGAAACAAATATTACAAGTATGCGAGAAAATGTCTCTGCGAATCATTATCATCATTCATCGTAGAGGAAAAATTAGATGTCCTAAATCAGAGGTTAATCTATGCAATGTATATTGCTCTCAATTGGTTGAAAGAAAAAGTTTTCTGCCGTAGATTTGTGAAAAGGCAGTCTGAATTATGATTCCTATATAAGATACTTTAAGGGAAACTTCTATGCATTAAATTTCGTTATGCAGCGAGTTTAATGCGGGTAACTTTAGTAGTTTCAATTGTGAAATTTTAGTTGCAAAAATAGAAAATCAGTTAAATTCTTTTCAATGAAATAAATCGGAAAAGGAAAAAATCGGAATAAGTGCATAAAGATAGAAAAAAATTAAAAATGTGAAAATTTCACGCGTTGCTAAACAATAAGAGTTCAAGAAATCGTTTACTATAAGTAAATTATTGTAAAATTTAGTATATTTACTTTTAGAAAAGTTTTTCACAAATGTTGACATTGTGTCGGGTGTCTGCATCACCTATATGGAAATATGCCATCAGATCGATCAACGTTAATCGAATGCCGGTAATGACGGCAAAGGTTTCATCTATTCAGCCAATGAATTCCATTTCAAAAAATCAGCAAAATGCATCGATTAGCGCAACGGAGATTGTTCATTCTTTGGCGGATTCAACACGTCAACAAGAGAGCTCGAAGCACTGTAATACTATACTTTTTTTGCACATTTCTTAAAGGTTAAACGTCAGTGGCTGCTTTCTTCTCATAGAATATTCAAACTCAGGAAAGTATAATATCTAAATAACGTAGTAAGCCGCTCTTGTATATCGCAGTACTGGATTACGATTCCATTGTTTTCAGTTTCCCTTCTCGTCTTTCCCAAGAACACATATTGTAGTAGCTTTCATGGCGTGTTTTCCCATCTTCGGATCCCCAAATGGGCAGATAAAGAGGAGGGAGGGAAACATGAGATCCTGTTTTAATAGTTAGTAGTGATATTCGACCAGCTGTGGATACCTCGAAACGGACGCAAAAAGTCATTTAGGTGTTGACTGGACTGGCTAGGGATCATTTTAATCAGTAGCCACTGAAAGAACTCATTTTCTCGCGACTTATTCAATTGAACTGTTCGAAGTTGTGAATATGTTTTCATATAACATTAGTTTATTTTCAGCACTATTATATACGAATGACAATTTGAACGCGAACGATATGAAGGTTGAAGCGATGATAGATGATGGTGAAGCAGAAAGAATCATCAAAGAACACAACAAACATTTCCTCAAAATTGAAGTTTTCTATCATGAGGAGTGATTTTCGATTCGTCGAAAATGAGTATCGTTATTATGTTTAATGCAAATGTACACCACCCATCGTAAGCATATCATAAAAAAGTTTTGTTCACTTAATTTATTAAACATTACTGTCGAGTGATTTCATTTCATCAAAAAAACTTCACTCCATATTTTTGTTTATGGCTCTCAAGTTTGATCCTCATATTTTCATACTGATGCATGTTAATATTTGTTGGACCTAACATTTGATAATGTTCAAAACAATAAGATATAAAACTCGATGAAATATTCAATATTCAAAATAGCATGAAATTTAGTTGAACGTTACACTTTGCTATAAAATTTTATAAATATTTCTCCGAGATTTCCCTAGAGCTTCTCCGATGTTCATACTAGCTGCCGCTAGGAAACAATATGGTCAATAACCTTCAAATTATTCGCAAGATTGGTGCATTGAAGTGAATACTTTATAGCTTTCAAACTAGAGTTGCTCAACCATGAAATCTTCCATCATGAACAGTCATTGATGCTAAAAAATTTACCCTTTTAATGAGCAATCTCAATTTTTTCTACTGCCATTCCATTGTAGATTGCTTTATCGAAGTTCGTTGTTGTCTTGCTCGCTAAATGATTTACCTTCCTACATGTTTTCATCATTCCATAATTTAGGTGATCTGGTACGCTCCAGGAACCTGGTTATACGAAGTCGTAGATACCATTTCTTTATTACATCCATTTGCGTTGTTTTGCAACTTATTTATTTATTTATTTATTTAATTCATTCGCAAATAAATGCATCACTACTTATATTATTTTATATTCTGCAACACCTCTTTCTTGGAGCATTTCAAGATGACAACTTCCCACTTAAGCATCACATATTTTCAAACGATTGCAATACCATATTGCATTTGCAAAACTAATGCAACTGAGACATAGTTCCGTGGAATGACTGTCGTGTTTTCAACCATGCATATTTACTGCATTCACGGAGTCGATACGGTGACAGGAATTGAGATTGCATTAGCGTTTAGAAGATTAGATTTCTATTGTAGTTTGATGATTGCATATATAACGCTGACGTTTGCAATTGCATCAGTGCCGATTTGCGCTTGGTGAGACTACAACGGCGCTGCGAAACATTTTCTTCATGTATGCTGACCATGGAATAATACTTCAAAAAGCGATCTTTACTACCACAATAAAGCTGCCTCTACCCGCTGTAGCAAAATATCAAGTAACCCCGTTCGTACTCCGATGTGCATATTTTAATGTCTATAATTACTTTCATCATCGCAGTGGTTAAGTTGCTCTACTCCGGTACTAGCATACACATTTTATTTATTTATTTAATTCATTCGCAAATAAATGCATCACTACTTATATTATTTTATATTCTGCAACACCTCTTTCTTGGAGCATTTCAAGATGACAACTTCCCACTTAAGCATCACATATTTTCAAACGATTGCAATACCATATTGCATTTGCAAAACTAATGCAACTGAGACATAGTTCCGTGGAATGACTGTCGTGTTTTCAACCATGCATATTTACTGCATTCACGGAGTCGATACGGTGACAGGAATTGAGATTGCATTAGCGTTTAGAAGATTAGATTTCTATTGTAGTTTGATGATTGCATATATAGCGCTGACGTTTGCAATTGCATCAGTGCCGATTTGCGCTTGGTGAGACTACAACGACGCTGCGAAACATTTTCTTCATGTATGCTGACCATGGAATAATACTTCAAAAAGCGATCTTTACTGCCACAATAAAGCTGCCTCTACCCGCTGTAGCAAAACATCAAGTAACCCCGTTCGTACTCCGATCTGCATATTTTAATGTCTATAATTACTTTCATCACCGCAGTGGTTAAGTTGCCCTACTCCGCTGCTAGCATACGCATGACCTCGCTTATACTATAGCCGCCAACAATATCCAACACTTTCACCTCTAATAAAATCGTTCAAGAAAGAGCGGTCAACTTATTACAAGAAAACATTTCTTTGAAAAATATGAAACTTCTTTGATGGAAAAAAATCAGACACGGATCGAAAGAGGACGTTTGGGAACAGGATGTAGGTGGGAGAGGATTCTGGAGCATGAAAACTTGGCGACAATCCAGCAAAAGTACGAAATCCCCCTTCCATCGATTCCCAAAAACTGCCAGAAAGATATGGATCAAGAATCGTGAAGTTCACACCCACTCGCATTTTGATTATCGTTGAGAGTCAGTCAGGTCAAGCAAGGAACGTAACAATCATCATTGAAAGCGTTTAAAAAGATTTCCTTAAAACAGAATAACAGGACGCATATGAAAACAATCCCACACAAAACGTTAACACACTGACACGTTTATGAGCACAACACCTTAGCCAAAACCTTATTAGAAAACCGAACAGATACAATGGTAGATTGTTTACCGAATGTTACGCTGTATGATCACCGATCGCGAAACAGTGATCACTTATTTTAAGCATTTACTGCACTAGTTGAATTATATTCCACTTATCTCTTTCTTGATTGTTACGCTCCATTGGGCGCATTAAAAATTTTGGAAAAATCGAAAGCATTGATACTTAGAGGAAACCAAAGAAATTGGAACAGAAAATCAGATAAATCGAATATTTTTGACCAATTTATATTCTCCCCTATTAAATGATATTTGATAGAACTTAAATATTTAGGAAACAAGCGCTTCAAAGATTTCACGAAAAAAGTTTTCTATTGAAAGAAGTTAAATACACTAAGTAATTAACTCAATTACGATGCTCAATAGTTCCACAACGATTGCAGATATTGGGAATGTAGAAATGCCGCAACGTTTCTTTACCAAGCAAAGAGGAGAGCCTTTGTTTAGTAAAAACAACCTCTCCTATCTTTTCGTAACTTGTATAGTATGATGCGAATGGAGTAAATATAAAGACGGAAACGAGAAAATACATTTACAGAAATTAGAAAAGAAAAAATAAAGGAAAAAGTTAGCAACACCGTGCTAGGGTGTAATTTTGAGCAACTTTCTGTCGCAGGAGCGAAATTAATCTACACGCTACCATGTTCCCTCTCCGCTTCTGAAAAGCGGTAACTGATAAGCTCCATCCAAAAGTATGGGCTCGGTGCATACCGTCACGCTTACGACCAGCTTTCGTGAGCAAATTTTGCATCTTGCTCGCGAAAGCTGGTCGTATGACCCTCTCGCCTGTGGGTTGTATCGTGAAATGAGAGCTTCTTTAGTTGTAATTGATGTGGTAGTTGATTCCTCAAATAAACGATTCCCAGAATAAAGTTGTGTAGACAGTAATAGATCCTTAAAACGGCAAAATGATAAACACAATCACAGATATATCCCGTCATCACGAATTGTGTTAGTGAACGAAACCTTATTAAGGTGGCATAATGCTTAGAAACTCGAATGGGAAACAATCATCCAACTGACGACAAAATAAAATAAAAATATTGGATAAACTGATAGAAGTTTTCGTTTCTCTGGTTGTGATCCAGAAAGAAACGCCATCGACGCTGAAAACAGAGTTTAGTGGAAAATCGAAACTTCACTGCATAAGTCACAACAATTCATCGATCTCTCTAGCTAAGCCTTAAATAAGCCTTTACTAACCTCTGATGTTTCTTTCAGTTATGTCATCCTATCTTAGTTAAACAGGATATTACAACCCACAGCTAAACACTAGAGCATAACGAGTTGACGGCAAAAAAGGAAAGCCTCTAATTGAAGCAAAACTCCACAGATCGCTTAAATAACTCTCAACTGAACAATGCGCAAATTTCGGCTATCTTAGAAATAAAGAGCTTCCGAACTAGAAGGCTGGAACCTCATACAAGCACCTATGGAAAAACCCAGAAGACAGGAACAGATGAAATTTCAGTCGACTCCAGATGGACCACCACTTTCGTGAGAACGATAGGTAGTTCCAGTGATGGAAACGCAAGGAGAAGTACATCCGGATAAGGAATCCCAACAGATAGAAAATCACATATCAACATTCACTTATGAAGCATTACTTATCATATAACAAAAACTTTATGTGAAGCTCTCCTAAGGGTTGGTCAGCTTCTAGGCACAGCAGTTGAACGCCCTCTAAAGCCATGTAGGGGTAATAATAGGCTACTGTATGCATGCTTTTTCAGGAACATTTTAGAGACAACATTGCTTCGATGTGTTCATTTTCAATGTCCAATCTGCCCCTTATTTGTGGGAAAATGTATCAAAGAATACAAATTGTTGTGATGAACGACCGCGCTGCGACTCATTTTGCTTACATCGACCTCAGTGATATCTGTTCTCAATGCCATCATATTGCGTCTTTCCTCTAATTGTCTGGTTGTCTTTCAAACCCTTTGCTGTTATATGCGTTGATTCGGATATCTTGATGGTTTTTCGTGTTGTTCAGTTCAGTCAACCAGTTCAATTAAGCAGTTCAGTGCGCCGGCTCAGCAAGCTCCTATTCGTCAACTCGTCTCGCCTCGTCCACACGGCAAGGGACATAACATTAATCTATGCAAATGAGAGACATAAATGTGGAAATGCAATATGAGAATACCGTATGTCGCCCAAATGAAGCCGACAGCAGCAACCAGAAGACGAAGCGCGAGCAACATCGATGTCTGCTCTTTCACTTCGATTACCTTACAGATGAGAGCTGCTGCAGCTGGTGGTAGAAGGCAATAACCCAATACGCATAGCGATTGAAAAAATGAGCTGCAACATTCAACAGATCATCACAACATAACTGCTGTTGTCGGCTCACCACTATTATGCAATAAGCTGAGCAATATCTAGCTTAAAAAGTGGCTCGGTGAATCAGGAAAAGGGAGAAATGAATGAGGAATAGCAGTTGATATGCAACGTTCTGTTGAAATGGACGTCATGCAAACCTTTCCAATGAGGATTCAATGTCAGTCTCTTTTGTTCACAAACTGCTCTCCCTGTTTAATAAACCGACCGCCAACATTTTGTGCTCATAAAATTCATGAAGATATTAGCGAATCTGATTTCAAAATAGTAACTGCTACGAATAACGCAAACGGTTTGCGATGCGAACTTATATGGCATCAGGCTGAACTTGCCTAATGATTGGTATAGCCATGGGGAATTTAAAAAAGTAATGATAACTCACTATACCTTTAAATACTGAATTAACAAAGTATGTTGAACAGAAAGATACGATCCAAGCGGAACATTTTGAGGCTAAATCGAACAAAAGACGACAAATTCACTAGCAAAAATGACTCGAAAAAAGCAAATCTCACGTACCAATTAACTCAGAGAATTTGGATTGGCGCCATCTGACATAATGTTAGGCCCAGAACATAAAGAAGACCATCAGCAATAAGAAATCCATAAACAACACGACAAACAACAAAAACCCGTGAATTCGTAAATGAAAGTGAGCACAAAGGAAAAAGACATTCAAAAGAAAGATGAGCGATGAATGCGTCCAACTAAGCATAGGTCGGAATCGGCGAACAAACGGATGACAACCTATGAACCTTAGTGATGATATGATAGAAATTAAACTTGATGAGAAATAAATTGCTTGTTATGAGCGGTGGCGAGAATTAATAAACACTTCTGCCATCAATCAATACGCCAAAAATTGTTACTGACAAGTGAACGAGGAGAACAAAATTAATGTCGACTTACATGTGACCGCCAAGTAGTTTGATATTGAGCGTCACAACGACTGAGCCAAAAAATGTCAGCGAAAATACTTCTGTGAAACGTGGTCCCTTAGTACCATCAGCAGTTTGTAGAAGTCTTAATACGTATATAATTAAGTCGAGTAAAAGAATTTCCCATTTAAAATCAACAAAAATTCGAGCATATAAATATTACAAACGCATCGAAGTTGCATAAAAATATTAGTAGTGAAAATTTCCCAAAAACTTAACAAAATGATCACGTTGCATATCAGACCGGAAGCAGGATTAATTACAAGGTGGTTTTTACGAACATCTAATGCTCCAACGCAATTCCCCTTGCAGCGCTCGTTAACCAAAAAAATTTAACGTATGAGAGTCGTATATCCTTATTTCATTCGAATAAGCCTTTCTCTTTTATCGAATATCCTAAAAGTTTTAATAGCATCAGGACAAACAAAGAAATCGGTCGCCGATTCACTTCAATTACTGGTGACGAAGCGATCCCATATTCCTATTCTAAAAGAGATGGGTTGAAATTTAAATATAAACAATATCATTAAGTGTTAAACATACAAAGAAATGAAGACACAAATGAATAGCGGTCCCCATAGATCCCAATCGCGTAGCAGTTGCTGATCATTCCTTGGCACCAATACTTGACCGAACTTTGCGCCAACCATTCGCAAGTCGCGCCTCTTTAATACCACCCTCATTTGCAAACAATGGAGGCAATTTCTGCCATAGAAAGCAAGATGAATATGAAACCAATTTCACTATCTATTCCACAGAAGTTTATAAAAATGTAAAGGCGAAAGCTAATGCTCGAAGGCTGTACGAAAATCAAATAAACTGCCACTTGACGTTATTCCAATCCCAAGGAGGAAGAAACTGTAGATCACAATTCAGACCAGTCGGCCGGCAGTGCAATAGAAATCCGTATGTAAACGACAGAGACGGTTAGCTGCCGATTAAAGAATATGTTCGCGAAATGAAAATACCCTCGTTTTACTTATAGCTGATATGGTTGCAGAAAAGTGTAAAGATAGCATTGCGAACATTTTCAGCATTTGAAGCTCATTGTCGAAGCGATCTTCGAACCAAATTCTTCATGATGGTGAGAGCGACGGACAGCTCCTCCGTGCGGCGACAATTTTTTTCATTTTCAGCATTTGAAGCTCATTGTGATATAAATGACAATCCCCTAGATCATGAAATATACGGATCGAAAGCATAAAGCTCTATTTTCTCCAGGCGACCTTTAAAAACGTTATTCACCAGAAACAATATTATGGAAAACAATTAAACAAGATGGATAAATAGGCAGATAAGAAACACGAATTAAAACATACGATAGTATCCCACACAGGTTCGTCTAGTGTATCGAAATCTGTCTCCAGATCCGGTTCCACAGCCGAAGATCTGATACGTCGCTGTTTACCGGGTGCACCCGCTATCTCACCTGTTAAATCCACAAAATTCCCTTCACGACGAGCTTGTTCCTTGGCTGCTATCTCTTTCTCCAGCTAAATAGTACACTTAATGTGCCCAAAATATGCTCATAAGAATCAAACAAAAACAACAGAACTTTCAAAAAATCCTACACAGAAAAATAGCGCAATATCAGGAAAGATGAACGAAACCTCGTGGATAGCAGAATTAATAAACAACTTGTCATAATTGCTTGCTAGCGATTTAAAATATTTTGTTTACCGATAGCGTAATGTCAAATATACTAGTAATCTAGTAGTCTCCAATAAATCTTTGGCTGATTTTTCGCTTCCCAATCGGTATCCTTAGTGTGAATGGTCGTATATTCGCCCCTTCATCATTTACAGATATTTCGTCATCAGTTTCTTATCACATCTTTGCGAATAAATTCTTTCTTCCATAATGTCGAAAGTAAGTGCCTATGATATCCATTGAGATAGCACTATCAGTGCTACTCACAATTTCGCTCACTCGATCTAACAATTTTATAAATCACCACCAAATGACCAATAAATGACCAATATGCATCCATCCCGATACATTCATATTTTAATTGCTCCAATCATCTCACGAGTGATTTCTCTATCTGAG
Organism: Baylisascaris schroederi; assembly: GCA_006503575.1. Classification (NCBI taxonomy): domain Eukaryota; kingdom Metazoa; phylum Nematoda; class Chromadorea; order Rhabditida; family Ascarididae; genus Baylisascaris; species Baylisascaris schroederi. The sequence continues at coordinate 112,937 of QEWY01001003.1, read as the reverse complement.
AGTGACCAGCACTAAAATGTGCGAATGCAAATTTTTGGCGCATTAAAATACGCCTGCGACTTCTTTAGAATTGAAATAAGGTGGTCATCTTCGCGTTCGCATTAATCGAAGCAAATTTCGTGACTGCCAACACTTCTATTGTATTAAACACTGCGCAGAAGCGGTAGTAAATTAACCAACAACACAAACTCTTCAAAAATACGTTCAATGCCCATTAATGGATGAAAACAATCACCAAATCAATATCGACAGCCGCACTTCCAAAATTATTCATCGTATCAACTGAATGTATTCGACCCGAACTCAAACCTGAAATTGTGGGAATTTTTGAAGAAATATATATGGTGGAATATTTAATTGTAACATTAATGAATATTATTTACTTCAGCAATGATTTCAACGATTTAATTAATATTAATAACGGAATATGATTACATAACGATTGAAACAATGATAAAAGAAAATCGGCAAAAAATTCGAAACGGAAAGATCGTTTTCAACAAATGCGCAATTCAGTGATTGCTAAAATCAAATGTGGTTTGCCATAATTATATATAAGTGACTTCTTGCATCGATGTAATATTTGAGAAGCAATTTCCAAAAATAGTATTTTCTGGTATTTTCAAGCGTGATAGATCTCACCCCATGTTTTACTCTCCCTTCGTTTATAACAATTGCGAATATGTGTTGAAAAATACAGATTCTATATGTTTATACTTCCAACTAATACAATAATTAAATAATCGTCTAGCAGTAAATCAAAATATGTATCGTTTCGCCCAATGAATGCACCCATATAAATAATTCAACAATTAAATTCATCAACAACTGAACGAATTAAGTGTTCCACATTGAACGCCTACCTGAATCTGATGCGTTGTGCACACCTGAAATATTCCCGTAATCATAACCTATTTTATGGATCAACGAACATTAAAAAAATCTGGCAAGGTGCCCAACTTTAAAAGCCACACTGCTTTAGACCGCAGGCCTTCAGAAGGTGAAAAGCAGACAGAAATTCAATCGTGTTATCATCAAATATTGATCATGACAGTCCTTCGTTGTATTCTGTAGGTTCGCAAAAATAGCCTCGGAAAGAGTTTTATATGAAGCACGAAAGGAACCAATGGAACGACTTCAAGTCGAAAAATTTTCTGCAGAATGAAGTGTAGGCCATTGCATGAAGAATTAGAATATTTTCAGCCTTTGTCGATTCCCCACTTATAGTCACTTAATTTTAGGAGTGCCAAGTTATCTTATTTTTGTCGCCTCAAAAGAATGCTAGATATCAGTATTTCTAAATTTCCTCGCTTCTTTTCCATTTTATCAATTTTCTAATCGACAAATATCACAAAATATATGTAAGCAATTATGATGCCAATAACCTAAGGTGAGAACGTATGCACTTTTTTCAGTCTCTCCAATGGTACATTTTCTATCAATACGATCGGAATAAAGAAAACACGTCAGTACTATTTCACTATAACAGTTTCATCGCTGTCGATTTATGGATCTCTTTTATTTTATACAATCTTCAAAAATGATTAGTTGATATACCTTGTCAATTTTTAATAAAAACTAGCGAATACATTTAAAAAATTTGAACTTTTCTTGCTATCAAAAACCACAATTTCGCGAAAACTGACGACAAAATAAGGCACCAAATGGCTATTATCACGTTTTTCAGTGGCCCTTGATTCGTTTTTCGAAGAAAAGGTTGGTGAGGAATGTTTCTCTAGGCGTGGAATAGCAACAGCAATTCAGCGCTCATATTCTACGTTTATATAAGGCATGAAGAATGAGAAATGCTATCAAAAAATTGCTCAATCCAAGCGAAACAATTTCAAGCCATCAGCAAAAAACCGTTTCAACAAAAGTAACACATAAGTTAAATAGGTGCCGAAATATTAAGAACTATTTATATATTTCAGGCAATAAGCAGTAAGCATCCACAAAGGATTTAAGGCTACTTTAGGTACTGATTGTGCTTGAAAGGTTCGAAGGGGCGGTTCTTTACTTTCTAGGGGACAAGGTATTAGTTGTTTGAGGTATCAATAAACGGAGGAATTTGAGGCATCGAAAGAAAAAAAATGATACTTAAGAAGTGTGACTTATAAAGCTGCAAGCTAGAAGGGACCCAGCTACTTCAACCCCATTCATTCTGTTGGACTCGATGAACGAGTGCATCAGCAAATCCAATGAAAAAAGAGGCGAAGAAGGTGACGCTCGATGCATATTCAAAATTCGAAAAAACGAAGGCTAATGGATCCGCTCAGATCCTTCTACGAGATATGGCGGCAGAGACTAATCAAATCAAAGCAAATCGTTAATGCACTTGGACATCTCGTACGAAGACGCAGACGATGACGAGACGATAATTTCACTACAAATATTGAGATGTAAACAGTGATCGATTTATTCATATCATCCACGCATTCACACTCTCAAGCCTCCCCGCTGCCCGTATCCTACGTACGCGAATTCTGCCCGTCAGCGTAACCGCCCCGGTAAAGGCTTTAACTTTCCTATCCGATTGCGTCCCGTTAGCCGACCAAACCCCGCATAAATTCCGCCACATTTCTTTAAATGTGGCCTGAGTCAATCTATGAGGAAATAGGGAATATGAAAACTGACAGAAGACGAGGACCACACAACCAGAAACATGCTTCTTACTCGGAGAAGGCAGCACAAATAAAAGTAAAGACCTGGAATGAGGAGTTCACTTGTGGCTTCGATAGCAGCCGGTGGATTGGACGTTGTCTGTGAGCCCAATCCGAGATCGAGAAGTGACTCTTCGACAATGGGACTATTCGATGCGTTGGTACCACTCACAAATGGATTGATGCCAATAAGGCCCCCTTGTGTAGAATTAGAAGTTGCTATTTTATCGGACATACGACATAGGCTCGTTGCGCGCACAACGACGCTCTTCTTAGTTGAGCTTCAACCTAACGAGCACTGAAAAAGTGAGCGATTATGAGTTTACAGACTTACTGCCTATTTCGCATTGACGGATTTGATGTGAGGATTCAAGCAATTAAGATCAGAGCAGAGAATGTGCGCAAATGAGGATGAAGTACTCTCAGATCTTGTGAGTGGATGCATCAAATGCAAGGAAATTTGATAGCGTTCAAATCGCATCTTCAGCAAAACTATCGAATAGTATGGATTCAAATCTATCCTACCTGCTAACTCACTCTGGCAATATTTGTTGTTCCATCGTTTGACTTTCGATCGTTAGCGGACAAATTGCAAAGATCGGCTCATATGATACTCGACCGCCGCGGGGAAAGGACATCCCACAGATATCATAATTTAGGAATATGGGCAAGCTAGCTAAATTTCGTTTCTAGGGTTTAACGAGTGAAAAAGTTCGATCTCTGCGCAATGTTCAGTCAGTAAAAATCAGTGGTAGACTGGTAAAAGCTTGCTTTTAGTTGCAGTTTTATTAGTTCAAACATAAGTGCTAATTCTATATCGAGCATACTTTATAGTGTAGTATGCGAACCACTGAAAACTGATAGCAATAAAATTTCAGGTTTTTTTCTTTAAATTTCAGCATCGCACTCTTAGTACCTCAATCCAATCTTCGACCCTCATCTAGAACTAGCATCGTCAAAGACGGTTACCTCAGAACGGGGTACAAGAAGGCAATAAGAACCATATAAAAACACATCTTCATGGTATGTCAAATGAGAAGACGGCAGATATAATCGAATCGAGCGCCGGATTCAAGCCAGACCAAAATCAACTTCTGTGTCTGAGTTTGTCACTCCTTCTTGTAATATGAGCAGAACGGGTGAAAACGTTTCTCCTCAATATTGGTCTCCAAGGAAATTTCCTCACGATATCTCTGAATCTCGGCTGGATCCTCTAAATTTGGAGCATTGAACTTTCCAGTTGGTTACTCGTTTTCCAAATGCCAAATTTACCGTCTCCTTAATAATGGGAAAGCCAAACTTCAGGTGTGAACTCGGCTTTTGAAATCACCAAAAATATAAATTTTTGCGTAAACTGGAATCACAAGAAAATTTCATCCGTTCCAATGTAAAATCAACGGATGTACAAAAAGGTGATGACTGAAAATATTTATCCTAGGCTACTTAGCGGTGTGGCAAAAAAATTTCTCGACAGCCGTCGAGACTGGCCTATTAGAGGGTTTTTTTTGTTTGTTTTT
>QEWY01001003.1:0-104125 GCA_006503575.1 Baylisascaris schroederi | reverse complement strand
TATATATCCGCTGCAAAATCCTCCTTCGGTGCCTCATCGTGGCGCAGTGGTGGCAACGGTCGTTCGATAGCTATGGTAGCGGAGCGTAAGCCCCAGCAGGTCTAACCATGCTACAAAGGTATTGAACTGTCAATCCTACAGCGTGGTCGATTCATACCCCGAATCACCAGACCATGCCTGCTAGAGGTTGAGGACCGGCTAAATTCGAAGAGAGGTAATGGCCTGCTCGCCTAGCCAGCGAGGTGGCGTCATCTAATGGCTAAAACAATGCACGGAAATGGGCCTCAGTACCCTACAACGATTGGGGTAAAACCTGGCCGAGAATGGCGAGGATGAGACCAAAATGGAAATGCATTGTGGCGGACAGCGTGCACAACGTTCGATAATCCGGCCTATCAAGTGATTATTCATTTCTCTCGGATGTGTTATGGGTGGGCATCCATATTAAGAAGTAGCATTATTGATCTTTAAGCCAGCAATTTTTCTTCTTATCATAAAGGCAGCATTTGGAGGATGTAGCAGTAAATGAACGCTTTTATCGGTGTTCAGTAAACAGTCGCTGTAACTCTGTATTCGTGGGATTTATTGTCTTTCAGACAGCAATCGATGGCTGATGAAGTATTACACTGCTCCTTTTTTTAATTGTTTCTTTTCGATTATTCTAAACGTTGTCAAATGAAGCTAAAATCGAAGATGAGGTTTGTGAGCTAGATTGTTTTTTATTATATCCTTCGGCTTCATATTTTAGTAAATTCACATCGTCTACTGTTAGCGAATTAATATTAAAATTAAAACAATCTCGACCAAGTCAGACTTTCTTATTTCCTGAAACCATTTGATCCATAAATTCTACCAGTTTAGCTGACTTCTCGAACTTCTCGAAGTTCATGACCTTTAAAATTCCTTGTGAATATTCGAACGATTGATATATGATGTAGTTGGATAATCATGTAGCAATTTTCATGTTTTACTTTCACAAGACTTCGCGTTTTTTTTCAATTCAGATGTGTACGATAAGCACGAAGACATCGCACGATATAAGCAATTTGATGTTTTCATCGATAACATTTCACTTGGTAAACGATAAAAACTTGCACAAATATTTCACGATTTTATTAGCGAGAAGAACAGTTGGTTGACTATAATGATATCAATGAAAAAGTTGAACGTCGTTTATGTTCATTTGTTCGTTTATTTGATTTTTCAAATATTCATTGATTTCATCTGAAATTGAATTTTAATTAAAATTGGTAATTTTGTGAAGGAAAGAAATGCGATGAATAATATTGATGGGAATACATGAATAGGAAGGAATATTTTCTTGGAAATGGATGTATATGAAGCTGAAATAATTATAGAGTAATAAGGTCGGAATTTATAAGGAAATTATTGAAAAGAATGAGACTGTAATGCGTTACCGTCGAAAGGATAGTGTCGTGAAGGACGAAACCATGGAGTTGTATGCAGTACATTGGATGGGGTCATCACAAAATAAAATAAAAGACCAATCAAAAGAAATCACCTGTTAAGTCGGCCATAAATTTTTATAGTGAGATATCTCGAATGAAACTATTTTCTGAACAGATTATGAAAAAAACTGGCGAAGAGCTGTTCAGCAATTTGTGAAGGAAAGAAATGCGATGAATAATATTGATATGAATACATGAATAGGAAGGAATATTTTTTTGGGGAGTAAATATATATATATATATATATATATATATATATATATATATATATATATATATATATATATGTAGGTGAAATAATTACAGGGTAATAAGATCGGAATTTACAAGGAAATTATTGAAAAGAATGAGAATATAATGCGTTACCGTCGAAAGGATAGTGTGGTGAAGGACGAAACCATGGAGTTGTATGCAGTACATTCAAATATGCCGCATCTAATGCATCTAAGTCATCATCATTAACCGCGCGTTTGAGTGGACGACCTGGGCGTAGACTTATACCTGCAAATTTATTAATAAACATAGAAAATCAAGTCCAAAATGAACAGGTTTGATATTGTTTGCTAACAACGAACGATGCTCAGTGGCGTTATAGCCATTTCTAACGAAAAACGAACATGAAGAGAGGAGAGATGTGTTGGAGTGCCTTGAACAAGAAAGCAAAGAAGCAACTAGATTCTTAGAAATGCGCTTCACCGAAGAAAAAAATATTCCCTTCAATGTGATGAGGAGGAATGAATAAATATAAAACTAAGGAAAGAAAAAAGAGCAGTAAAATATTGATGACCAGGAAGTACGTCTGCGGTAGCTCAGCTGTATAGCACTCCCTGGAAAGAGAGAGGTCGCAGTGTTGGTCCCCGTCTGCGGACAAGTTTTCATTGGTCATCAAAAAGACCCAATCATCATTCTCAATCTGAGCCGGACATTACTTGGCTTATAATTCAAAAAAAGAAAACATTCTACAACTATAAAATAAGTAGAATTAAGACAACGATGTAAATATTAGCGAAATAGACAACGGCCGATTAGGAGAAAGTGGTAAGCAGAAAATAGCTCATGCTTATCATCGATAACTGCCTCGTTGATTTGCCAATAAAGAAGAAGCAAATTAATATATTTTTCATTGAATTCCATTGATGCAGAATCAGTTTATTTTGAAAAGTAATAATCGAGTGAGGAGGGATTTCGCGAGATAAACACTCTTGCTGAAAATTTTTCGGAAAAGACCTATGTCAGTGCGATTGTTCAAAAACTGCTAATTGAAAAAAAGCCTGTTAGAGGGTTAAAAAATCTATTGGGGGATCATTCGTTATAGAGCTTTTCGTTATAGAGCTTCCATTTTCAAAAGGTTTTTCGATAGATTTTGGAGTTTTCTATAGAAAGCCCTTTCGTTGCAATTTACAGAATTTCCGGAATGAGAGAATGAGATCAAATAATGCAAATTCCTGCCAAAAATTCTCGCATTTAGGTGAGATTGACGCAAGAAAAAATCACCATTTTGGTACGTGCATAGCATACCGAATAATTTCCTGCTAAAATTGCGCGAAAAAATAAACGCAACAAATTACATTTATAATTATAGTTGATGAAGACAGCTTATTCCTCCCATTTCAGCTATCGTATAGAAACATATGAAATAAATGAAAATCACTGACTGGGAAGAGCGACTGAAGCATATCGTTTAAGAGGTCGTCCTGGCCTCCACCTTCCAGAGAGAGAGTTTGCTTCGACTGTACTCATTAAAAGAGGAACGATGGCAATAAATACGGCAAGTGACAACGATGACATCGGCAACTACAAATGCACCACCTGTTTTCTGCAATTTTTTTTAGTCCATTTATTCATTTAAAAAAAACCCCTCATCATTCAATTGTTCTAAATAAACGAGTTTTCTTACACGCTTTGCCCGAAAAATCTTCCAAGTTTTCAATTAGAATGACTGATATGCTGTAGCATAGTAGCAAAGTTTTCAAATATTCTAGTGAAAATTGCTATGCAATATTCAATACGGCATTATACTGAACTAACGATCTACGTCTATATCTGTTAACAAGTACTATATACATATGACGATCAATGCTGCCGCTTTCGCCAGGCACCCATACACAAGCGGCTATTAATTTAAGCTTTCTGTGGTACCTGAAATAATGCCTATTCCATAGCCTGTTTACTGGGCTGATCTTTTTAAGCTCCAGGCTGAAAACGGCATCGAAACGCTAATACTTTGAGTCGATTGACTGAATAGTGGAAAATTTGCCATTCGAACTGTGTAGGATCTCAAAGTAAGCATTTCCGTAATATTTTGATGGATGAAAGAATCGCTAGCAGTGATCTATGTAAATCGGGAAGGAGGGGTTGGAGACGAAAGGAGGGGGGGGAGGAGAGGGGTGGTTAAGTGAACACGACATAATCGAACAACTTTCAATCTAAACTAAACAATCTTTATTCAAGAAGAGTGTGCAGAAGCTATCATCCTTCACTATTTTCAATAAAATAAAATGTATTGAATACGACAAATGTGCATTCAAACATACGAGATAAATGTATGAGAGAGTGAGTAAGATATGATGCCATATAACTGCATAAAGTTTTGCTTCATAGAAGAGAATATTTCAATAACGCAATTAAATTTATGTCATTAAATCGCAAATCTTGGATCATACAAACATAGCATTTATAGCATTCACTTGAATGAGACCCTTGGGGTACCTATTTTTCTTCGATCAACGACACCTCTATTCATAGAGAGAGAGGGCGAAAGAGGGGGAGGAAGAGGGAGGGAGAGAAAGAAAGGAAGAGAGAAATATGAGAACGATTTGTAAATGTAGCATATAATTCTTGCCCTGTTATACAAAAATTCAATAATCAGCAACGATCAAATACTTATGACGTCTAATAGCAAATCGCAAGAGAATTCTAAAGCGATATTCCCTAGAACTAATTAACTTGTTGAATACAATAGCAACGCTACTACAATTATTGTATTGCGATTGCACTTCATATAGCAATCTAATACTCGATTGCCAATTTTTCTTTAAACATCATAATTAATGAAGCAGAATAACTGAAGTTCTATCGCAAAATTCTTTGGTGATTAATGCTAATGTTTAACACATTTTCGAAAAAAATTAGCACAATTCGCAATAAAATATACCAATTTTGCGCAAATTTTTGGTCATTAAGCACCCTTTCACCTTGTGTATGCCAACAGTTCTATTCCGCCAATAGTGCAACATCTCTAATGGATATATAACAGTAAAAATGAGAGTAGAATGAGCATTAGTGGATAGAATAGCTCTACCAATTCATAGTTAACATTACCCGTTGCTCGATTGTTTTAGTTTAGCTCGAACTCAGACGATAACCAATAGAAAAAAAAATTGCCGAAATATGGAAATGGAAGCTCGACTTATTTGCACGGCGGGCACTTTATCATGCAGCTGTCCTGAACGAATTCATTTCGATATTATTCATGCTTTGGTCATTTTGTTGAACATATGACGTTGACCCCTATATTTGCAAAATTTTATTTTTTAGATCATTAGTGGCTGATCGCGAAAACATCATGTTTGTTAGATTATGATAGATTCAAGGGTGAATGGTTTATTTTGGATGAGATTCGTATAGGCGCTTCTATAAGATCGTATCGAACGATAAGCGTTTTGAATTTGTGAAACGCAGAACAAGTGGAAAAGTGTGATGGTAAAACCGCCTGTAATATATGCCTCATAAAGTGCCCCATAAACCGTTCCTTCATTCGATGCTTCTCGTAAATCGAGGATATTATGCTAAAGCAACGACTTGCATAATTCATCAATGTTTCATTTCGCAACCGAACGAGCAATAAAATAAAACTCGATGAGTCGTCAAATTTATGCAAATTTTGTCATATTCAGGGATCACTTACTATTTTTTAAACCTTTTTATGAATCTGAAAGTTGGTAGAGTGATTATTGTAAGCAAATTTTCTTTCTTCCGATTTAATGGCTCTGGAGTTGAAATTAAAAGGCACCCGGGTAGAATGCTTCTGGTTGTTCACGTTAAGAATTCCTCAATGACATAAAATAAAACGAAGCTTAGTGAGCAGCAGTCATTAGTATGTTTCCTATAGCATGAACATCTCTCCAACGATCAATATTGCACCAACATTCAGGTGGATAATTACCAAACACCCGAATATTGCATTCGCTTGCCTCTAATACGTCGAGAAACGCAAACTAGAAAAAGGGTGAGTAGCAAGGAAATAAAGGACAATGATGAGAATCCAGTTTATTTAGCAATAACAAAATTTCCTGTGTTAATTATTAACGAAGCTTAAATTTGTGTATAAAATTTCTGTGAACAAGTCTCTAAGGAGTGCATTTCAGAGCATTATTCCCTCTTGGGAAATGAAAAACTCCTATACCCATCTAACTGGATTAATGAAGTCGTTTTTAAACGCTGATTTCATAAATAAATAGCGAATCGCAAGAGCGATAATGATTGCACATTCTATGTCAATACATTTTCGAACTTTTTCAAAAAAAAATTGACTTCATCTGAATATATTCTTAATTTTTACTATATACACCCAACTTGATATCTTTTCAGAACAATGCAGAGATTGAGAGCAGACAGAATGAAAAGGAAGAAAACTTAAAACAGCAGATTTCCATAAAACATTCATGGCTTACGTATCGTTCCTCTTGAGCATTCTCTAAACTATCAATGTTGTATTCAAAGTGTGCAATACCATGCGGTGAATGTTAGCGCCTCTTTTCGTCACCTCACTTTCACAGTGCGTTTCCCATTGTTGAAAATGAAATTGCATGGAGTTGTACATTAATGTTCCTTCAATCTTTTGTTCCCTATAGGAAGGCTGAACAAAATGAAGTATATTTAAAAGTGATAGCTTTTTTTTGATAAGATTGCAGGGGATAGAAGCAGGGGCTTTGTTCTGCTCTCGCTCTTCCTCATCCGATAGCAAAATACTATTCCCGGCGAGCGTTTTGCAAAGAAACGGAAGGAAATCTCTTTAATATATTTGACCCTAAATGCCTACAAACCACCTTTCAAAACGTTCACGTAGGAGGGTTTATATATGACAATGTTATCAGGTTTAGTTCAATATCAATGCCATCAAGAGTTCAAAAAATTTCCTGAATTGTGCAAGAAATCTCTCCTAAGAAGTTAAGAAATGGGAAGATTGTAGCCTCACTTCTCGACCATTTGATAGTTTGGGCGTCTGCTTTCAGCAGTCGATTATTGCGAAAGAATGGAACATTTTAATTCTTTGAACTTTAGCCAAATGAATTACTCCACTAATATGTCTGAAGTATGATGCCTGGGACAACCTCTTCCCTTGTCGATGGCTGGAATAGCAGTATACTCACGGTTGATGTTCCACCACGATTCACCGCCACATCTCCATGCGCACTTTAAGTAGCAGTAATTCGTATAATTTTCCTGCACTTGGTACAGGTTGAGCCTTAGAGTAGAGATCAAACAATTCAGTTTTGCAGATTTGAGGTCAAGAAACTGAAGAGCCCAGCAACTCCATAGAGTCATGCCAAACAATGATGATTGCTGTAGGATCATGCGGGAAAAGGTGAGCTCTTTTAAGCTCAGGGTCAGGCTGGGTCGAACTATAAAACAACAGGACGAGTACTTTGTACTGTAGAACATCCAGCTACTCTCCCTTCGGTAGTAAATAAGAAACGAGGTAATACTTCATTTGGTCATTTATTGAGCCTTATATTTCTTATAATTTAAATTTGATTCATTTCCAGTTTTCTGAGCAAACGGATCGCCGAATGGGTTCGGCAAAGAAAATGAAGGCAAAATTTTAGATCATTCTTCTTCATCAGTTTGTTCCAGCGTTCAAGTCGGGCAATAACATCGTATAAAAATAAGTGTAATACCAATTTCCATAGCTTTTTTGGCCCTTATATATCCAAAGAATTGTCGCAAGAATTGCACTTGTTTATCAAAAACGACTCTCCAACTTCTTTTCATCTATAATCCGGAGATGAAATATTTTAGAAGTTGAAAAGTTTATAGGCGCTTGCAAAAGATAAACAGATCGCTGCGACATATTCTCGCAATTTCTTCAATTGACTTATATTCTCTCATTTTCAATATAGCCTTCGCTGAGCAAGTTTTCGCGATCCTTGGTAACAGCTTCTAAACCTGCAATTCTCCCTATCATTATAAAATGCTTTGAAGAAAATTAACACACATCTAGCAAACCTATCATTCGGAAAGTGTTAGCAATTTATGAAACTATCTGAGAAGATAATCGGAAGATATCCGAGAAGACTTTTTGCTGCACTTGAGGGCAATTTCTACTCATTTCGCATTAGACGATGATATTAAAAATTTTCCGTAAATTCTGATGAGGTTTAAAGAATTTCAATTGCTAAATTGAGGGTGTGAATAATGACGAACATTAGTGGAACGATTCAATAGAAAAATCTTCGTTTTCAATTATTTACCACTTAATCAACAATCTCGATGTAAATCGATTTATTCGTCGATTGCAATAGGTCAGTAGAGATGTAGCACTTATTTGCGAAACAATTTTGCTCATCTATAGTCCACAAAAAAACGAGTTTGCACTTTCGCAATTATTCCAATTTTCATAGAAATAATCTGATGTTTGTCATGATGACAGAGGAGTTCTTTTTGTAAAAATATAAGTGTTCTTCATCTAAGAGAGGTGGAACTCCGCCATTAATTCTAGTTAAAGATTTCGCTGTCACTAGCGATGATGTTGAAAAAATCCTTGGATGGGATTTCAATATGGACGTATCTAGCGAGGATCATCCTTTCCACTGATAAGTGCTTTTATTTGGAATTATGATTAAAACTGCAATGGCCGTCTCATTGATCATTTTACTGGTCAGATCTGTGCAAAAAGACCACTCATTCTGCCGGAAGTTTTGATTGACGTTAGGAGGTTTCCATCCAAACCTTGGACGCGAACAATTATTCCTTCAATTGCTGAATGCGATGAGCTGAGGTTTCTGTGATATCAATGAGGGGTAGACGGAGATGATCTCCCAGCTGATCAGTGAATTAGCGATAAAAAAACGGTCAGATATGAAAAAAGGATTTTCGCCAGACAGTTGGCATCGATGTTGAAATGTTAACTGATCGATTGCGCAAATGCTTTAAAAGTAATTCTTAAAAATCGAATGAACCGTCCCTTGTCATGAATGAATACGAAGAAAAGTAGCAGCTGGTGCGCATATAGCAAACAGTGCGCAAACATTTAACTAAACATGCAGAAGCTACCTTAATATGTCACACATTCCTTCCAGAATTTTGGTGCGTTCAAAAAACTACTTATTCGCATGTCAACTTTTTTTGTAAGACTCTCTACGGTGCATAGAAACTATGCGTTCCAGAACTAATCGACCCATTCATACTAAAAAAATGGATAAATTTAATCTAGGTTAATCTGCTTTAACATATTCTAGCAATGAATCGATGCAAGTGAATGCGTATAAGATTCCAACTAGAATGAAAAGCACAAATAAAATTCGGAGCGTGCATTTTTGAAGGTAATTTTGCAGCTGGCAAATTAAAACGATTACTTATATCAGGTTCAATGTTACTAATATTGTATAACGAAATAAAGCATAGTCAAAATGATCGTTAATGAGTTTCTTGCGTAATGATTACTTGATTAGGAAGTTGACGACGATTGCAAAAAAGATATGGGGAGAACGAAAACCTATCGAGAATGCTTCCTAAAATGTTATTCGGGAATTGCTCACATAGGCCAATGAGTTGTTATGGCACAACTAGCACGATGACAAGCTAACTTAGTGAGCATGAAGAGCATAAAGAAACATCCGAAAGACTTTAGAGAATGAACTCCAAGAAGGTGAATATCGTTTGACTTAGTTGAAAAAAAGAATAAAATAAATTCTTTCATGGTTATTTACTGCCTTTGATGCAAATATTGAAAATTTTCAGCAAAAAAGTATCGTCGACGTAGGTGTTTCACATCGCAAGCATTTCAAATCCTCTTCTCTTTTTCCATGGAATTATTGAAAGAGCATAGGAAAGTGTTGGAAATTATTCGGTGACGATTCTCGGACAATACCAATAAACCAAATCCGGCAACGAAGTAGATCACTGCGACCTAATTAATGCGCATTCAACGTAACATTGCAATATCAGTGCGCACGCGATAAATATTTCAATACCAACGTCAGTGGTCACACCACTGAACACTCACATATACTAGTGTAAGAATTACCTCATGCGTGCATTAGTGCTAGGACTTAGTATCGTTAGAATGACGTCAGAGAGCACCTCATGGAAAGTTCGTCAAGAGTGGAGGGTCGCGTGGATCAGAATGGTGCAACGCTAGATCGACCTAAAAAGACGTTCTCTTGTGCTGCCAAAAATGGGAGCTTACGATGAAAGCGGAGAACCCTGGGGGCTGCTATTGGGGAACTATGCGTGCCGGGATCATAGAGAGTGGAAGAGAAACAGCAAAATCGGCGTTTCTGCCTCAGTGTTGGTGGGAGGGAGGTAGAAGGAGGGCAGTTGTACTCCGCTTCTTTCAGCGCTCCGAATTCCTTCATGCATCTTGAGGTACAGCGGCAAATGCCAAAAGAAATGTAATGCAATCAGTGACTTATTAAGGACGTTAACTTGCAGACAAAACTCGACTGAAGCGGAAGCGTTTCAAATACACTGACGGAGAAGAACCGAAGGCTTTCAGCTGAAACCACACGCCGTTTAGTAAGAAACTCGAGAATAACCGAAAATTGAATTCCATTTAGTACGAATAGAACAAAATTTCAGCTTTTAACCGATATTCTGTTAAAAAAGCCTTCGCCGCTCGAGATATCGAGGAACCAGCTTGACTAGTTCAGTCACAATTCAGATTCGGGCAAGGAAACGCCAATGAAGAGAGAAAAGTTCAACAAAATGCATTCTAGCTAAAACATGTGTGAAAGGTAAATCATGCATGATTCGTTGAGTGGGAGAAATCAATAACAATGCTGAAAATATGAGAAAGTGGAGTAAAATGACCGATGAGACGATAGCGGAAAAGTACCGCTTAAAGCGATTTGCCGTGGAGATTCAACTATTTTAACTGCACATAGCAAGGCAGAACAGACAAGAATGCATCAAAAACATAGCATGCAGTTTAAAGTATAGTATCATGGTCTAAAAGCTAATACTGATTCGACTCATTCCATGGCTTGATCTACTTTTGGCTGCATAGTAACAGTGATCTTGTGGGACTGACCACTTATGTTGACGCGAGCCTTTTCTATTGTACACCATTATTTTTGCATTTTAGCAGAATGAAATGCCATGAGCAATAACTGCAAGTTTATTGTGGTAGTTACCGATACAACTGGAGGATGACCATATGTACGAAAGCTCAATTTGCTACGTCAACATTTAGAGGAGCTGGGCAGCTAAAACCATTTAGAAATTGTATGCATTTGCGAGCGATAAACGCTCGTTTGAATCAAGTCGACTTGACAAAACAAACAAATTTTCTTGCAGAAAATTTATAGGTGCTGCCAATTTGGATGAAATGTCAATAGGTTAATGCAGATATTTTATTTCCATTGACAATTTGCATCGTTGATTCGTATGATCAGTTGGAATATAATGATAATATGTTATGTCAAAATACGCTTTTTCACAAGTTTTGAAAGTATTTAATTGACGGTGATTAGCTGAAAATTGCTTGAAAACCAAAACTTCTAAATCCTTTTTAACTCTTCTATTTGATAACTGGCACAAGCATTAGCAATATTAGAAACTTCCATCCTTCTCATTTCTTTATTCACGTTGGAATTCAAGTTTTCAGCTTAATTATTTTCTATAAACTACCTTTCTCGTGCAGCATTCATTTTAGTGCGCAATAACGATCACTTCCTTTGATATTGTTCATTCATAAGTTAGCAGAGAATTGCATGCAAGATATTGCAAGATATAATATTAAGTAGTGGAAATGATCGACCATTGCACTTTCTGCTCAATCGTTGTTACTTAGAAGTTTCACAAGCAAAGCAATTTTACACGCGCTTAAAATAACAACAAATGCCGTTCTGACGTCAGTGAGCATTCGTAGAGCTTTGCGGACGATACACCTTGCATAATAGTAGAATTCACAACATGGTGAGACTTCGATTTTGATTTGCTCTCAAAAAATATTCTAATATATACGGCACCCAATTTTCCTCGTACCATGTTATTTACAGATTCCCCTTCTTATGGAAATCTCGTCACTTGCCTAAGGTGGAAAAGATGCGCTGAGCCACACATCCATCGGCACAGGTGTCGATGATGTTTACTGTAGTTCTTTAGTTCTGTTGACATTGTGCTGAGCGCTTTTTATGGTCCAGATTCTATTAGATGAGTGAATTGGGCGAACTGATTGAATTCATAACCAAATATCAAATATCAGTTATTCATTCATCGTTTCGCTTTGTCTATTGCACGGTCGGCTGCGAAGCCGCGACTAGAATCGTTGGTTCCGCTCAGCCAAGCCATCCCGCCCAGCACCCTCATCGGGACAAGGGCGGCGAAACAAATACCGGCAGTCACAGAATGAACGATGGTGAACGGCTCGTCAACATCCGATGGGCAGGAGGCGAGCCCAAGCCCTAGCCTTCACATGACCGACCTGCAACAAGTAGGGGCCGAGCTAAAGACCACAAGGACTGGTGGTAGAATCATGTAGAGCTTCTGCGAGTGGATGGCATTTAAGAAGGAACTGAAACAGATCTACGGTGCAAAGATGTACGAGACGCATTGAGAAGATTTCTGATGTATGGGACGCACTGAAAAGTTTTCTGGTAATGTGTGGGCTCATAAAGCTATCGTCAGAGTTGTTTTTGGGCAAAAAATCGTTCACATCGAAGGGAATGATGTATAAGAGAGGAACCTACGAAACGCCGATTAGACAGCAATGAGCAAAAAGCTGAATGTCCTTTGTTATCTTCTTAGGAAACAAGGAAAAGATATCGTAAGGATTTTGTAATCGAGTTGATTACTTCACCTTTATAGAAAACAACAACTCGAAACAGCTGCATTCAGCAATCACACGACGAACATATCATGAATTTCTAATAGAAAGTTTATCGTCACAAATGTATTCCGCGCAGACCCCTAACTAGCTAATGAGAAAAGTAAAGAGACACCGTCCATTTTTTATTGATTCAACTGATGAACTTTCGAAAATGACGAGGAACGTGTCAGATCTGTTTAGAAAACCCTTCTTCCCCATCCTCCCGTCGCCCCCACACCACTTTCATTACAATCTCTCCCCCCTATCAAAAGTCAAATGGATTCTGATGCAAAATGGATTTTCATCAATGGCCGAACAGTTTTTTGCCATTATCGTTGATATTTATAACAAACAAGCCAATGTATTTCAGAAAAACAGAGATGTGATATTTACGTTCTTGTGAACGTTTGTTCGGCAGTTACATCATCAAGAATGCACACTTAAAATGAAGTCACATTACAAAGGCATATTTAATACTAAAACAGCGAAATACTCTCTCGACGCACAATACAATTTAATAATTATTCATTTAGGCGATGTTACACGTCATTAGAATAAGGGAGTTGTAAATAAGGTATCTTCTGTCTATCAAATATTCGCTATCAATATTGCCTCTAAAGAACTCATCGTAATCGCATTCGCGATAATGCTTTCACAACGCGCTTACTCGTGATATCTTTATTGCCACTCCCTTATTAAAAATTATGTTTATAGCACATCATAGCCGATTTGCGATATAACAATCATCAACTCATATACATTAGACGTGGGATAGGCAAATCATAAGAGTCTGAATGAGAAAACGCAAGCGAATGGTCGCTATTCGCTCCTTTTCCTTCCCCCAGCTCCCTCGGAAATGACCCGTATGCTTCTTCACCACACTTGACAATGCTATGCCACCTCCCTACAAACTATGTTGATTACATGTCCGCGAATATCGCAATCGAATATCATCAGAAGGAAAGAATTTTTGGGAGTTAAAGTTATTATTAAGGCATCAGGAGAAATCCGACGGACCAATGAACGATTGGTCAGTGACGACGAAGCATGCTTGGAAGAAGCGCATGTTCGCTGATCTTTACAATTTGTTCCACACCGTATTTGAACTTACAGCTCCCCTTCGTCGTATAGGTGACAACCTGAAATTAACTCATCTCGTTTCATTTTTTTCGGAGTTCGCCAATAAAATCTCGGAAGTAGTGATGTAGGAAGATGCAGTGGAATTATTTCTATAATTAATACGAGGAAAATAAAAGCTGAAGGAGCCGTAAGACAATCGGCGAATAGACAACGACAAATACCACATTGAGCCTTCCGTTCATTGAGCATCTAACCGATTTCCATTTTCTCTTCACACAGAGAATAAGAAGTTTGGAAATCACTTTTCCCGCTTATAGGCAGTAGTATTCCTTGACTTCTTCCATGTATTATTACAGATCTTTCTGAATGAATGTGTAAACGCAGATGTCGAAACCTCTGAGAATTCCCTTCAAAATAATTCAAAAAATATTCTGTTCTGAAGAGGCATTATCTCAACGAGATCAAGTTGAAACGGTGAAAACAGTGCTTACTGCAAAGCGCCCAGGATATCATTACATGCTTCATAATAACAATTACTAGCCTTTGTTATGTGCCAAAATTTCATTCATAAAGTCAACCTAAATGTTCATGTTGGACATGCAAGACAATGCTCGAAACGCTCGGAAACAGCAAATCGCTCGGAAACACAAACACTTGAAGAGAATCGACTACGCGAGCAACCGTGATCACTGCAGTGATAGATCACAAGCAAATATCTCGGGTTGGCTCTTCAGCGCCATACCCAACAAGCCCAAGGGTACACAAGTGAGAAATTAATCTAAAAAATGATCATAAATTTAACAAATTGGCACAGGAGATCATCCACGCATGTCAGATATCATACTTTAAAATCTGTTGCAGCAGTAACCGTTGCATTTTTCATAGGGTACATTTTGTGGACTTAGTTCCATAGCCAAATTTATCCACCCAGGCAGGTTCACAACGTAAATGTACAAAGATTTGCGACTTCAAATAAATGCAGGCAGCATTCAGAGAAAGCGACCTTACATCATTTTTGACGACAAATCCAAGCGCTGTGCAATTGGGAAGACCACGAATAATATCGGCTATTTTCCCTTCAATAATTGTCACCAGACTATTATTCTCCTTCAGGTTGGTTACGGTAACAATCACTTTACCCGATAGGCGGCATTCGATCGAAAAATTCCTGAAAAATCGAACAAAGTGCAGAGGATAGCTACCCAGGCTCATCGTGAGTGTGACTATGCTCACCTAGGCGCCGTGTTTTTGATTTTTTTTTTTGAATGCAGCAAATCATAATTGCAGTGAATTTCGAGGGGAAGAGGATCTCAAAGGCCAATATGATTAACGCAATGAGTGGTTCTTGATAATGGGTTTGATGTGTGCATTAAAATATAAGTCGACTTAATCGGTTGAAACTATTTTTCAAAAAGCTTCGACTACCATTCAACCTACCATATGATTACGCAATTCGTAAATGAATGCAGACAAAGTGATAAAAAGAAGCATGCTCGTCTGCTCATTGCAATAATGAGTGGTCTTTTCATACTTGCTGTGAAATAAACGAAAGGCTCTCAATGCTCCATATGTTGCTCCCATAAAGGAATCTCTTTGACTGCATAATTGGAAAGCATTTCAAACATGCAGCGAACCAAAAAACTTTATGAACCTGGTATGATGATCTTCAATAATAACAAGTTGAGCAGTGGTTTCGCACATTGGCGGTACTCGAACAGTGCTATCCACACCCCAAGTTAATTCCTCCTCTATGGAGTTCTCGCCTATATGTACCACTGAAATTTCGTTACGGAAGCCAGCGTTTGCTTCGACTACCTCGCAAGGTGTTTTCAACTTCAACTCCATATCAATGCCTCGACATACTCCTTTTTCTGCAACAATTCATACATTTATCTACTTAGTGCGTAAAAGAGAATGGGCTTCATCTCCTCGTTTAACATAATGAATATGCATTCAGACTATGAGAAGGTTGAGAAACACTGAGAACCAAATTCTCTCGAGAAACTCGATGAGAAGGATTCTTAGATATTCACTCAGTGAGTCCAAGACGGCGATCGCGAAGGGCGCGTGGGGAAGCGAAGGTTCACCTTTCTAATAATTTCGAGCAATTATATCAAGTGATATCCACACTGGTTTTCCCTATGCGTCTCTACAAGTTCATCATGACACTATAAAAGTGCTGACATAATGACAAAGAAAAGGGGATGTTAAATTTGAGCTACAATTTACACAATAATTTTGAAACTTCTTGCATTAAATTCATATTGATGCAACTAGAAAAGAGTTCACTGAAAAACCTGTTCTGCTACAGTTTCATACCGTGAATGAATATCTTCCAATTTGCTTTTCCTAAATTTTCATTGCATTGAAATACCGCTACTGCGAGGTTGAAAGTCTAATCGAGTTTTATTCGTTTGAGGTTGAAAGTCTAACCGACTGACACTGTAACAGCGCTCCTCGTCGCACGTTCAGTCTTAAACGAATACTCTTGTTCCCTATCGGTGGAATTTGTGAATGTCGATTTGAAGAGCACTTGCTCGCTTTTCGATAGCTTTGTCGAATTCATATCGACGCCATAGAGCGAATATCGCGGCTCTAGGCATTCGTTGAATGCATGTGACCAATTGATGTTGTACTAAACTATGCAATATGCATTCAATAGATTTCTTTACAAATCAAATTCTAAGAAATAAGAAAGGAATGAATTTTGTGAAATGGGGATAACCTTGTAATCATCAAAAAATCACTGATAAGTCATGCTTAAAATTATTATTAGGCAAAGTATGTAAAACTATGGACGGTCATGGCGATACAACTGATGAAGAAGAGAATCCGATTGACTGATATGGCATGTACTTAGCGCTCACGATTATCGAAAGCGGATGATAGATGTGCATGAGATTACTGAGGTAGAGGTAGAAAAATCGATTCATTTTATATCTTTAAGTTGTAGGTGCAGCTGGTCAGCACACAGGAATCTGCATACTAATTCATGTATGCATTTACGCTTGTTATTTATATATTTGCTTACCTCCCAAGCTCTATACGGACAAGTTACAATTTGCAGACTGTCAGATAATATCAGCCATTAAATCTGAAATTTCGTGCTAGCAACAATTTCAGACCCAAACATTATAGTGAAATAGGAAGATTGAGAGGTGGGGGTGTGATTTCGATCACAGTTCTGCCTAGTAGAAGCTCAGGCAAGTTCCTCATGAGAAATTTGAATACCCAAAACTTCTACTGAACTTGTGGTCGTTGAAACAGAGCACCTGATAAGCTTCGAGAGGAACTACTCAAACCTTTACAAAAGTGATTTTGCTCGCCATTCGAGTGATTAAAGTTGCTATGAAATATGCAAATCAAAGTCGTTTCTCAGATGCGGTCCAAACATAGACCTTTTCTTTCAGAGATGAGCTGTATATCTGGATGGTTCTTAAGTATCCCACTAATAGAGATTTAGCTGTTATTTCTGCACATTTTGGCGACTGGTTGATCTCATACGATAGAACTTTTGCTCATTTGCTAGGCTGTTATCGTCAAGGACGTGTTGGCGAAATTCTAGCTCCATAGGTATAGAGACGGCGCATTCAGAGAGTGATTATATGAATAAAAACTCTCACCTCTTTCTTCCATAAATAAGAAGCAGAAGGTCCTTTGATAACTGAAGGGCCGGCATAAATTTTAGTTCATTATCGCAGTGCTTATCTGTCGAAACCTAACAGGCCCATTGCAATGTGTCATCAAAACTTTTCATTTAATCAACAACACCAGTCTGCATAAGTGTGCACGTCTTTCCCACTCTACTTGCTGAGCAGTAATGAAATTTCATGAGCGAGGCTAAGAATATCGGGAATGAAAGTGAGATTCTATCATTTTGTATATTCTTCAACAATAAGACCATTCTTTACGATCGAAAAATATTTTAGTGGAGCTTTTTAACAAAACCTCTCTCATCTATTAGTTATTGCCATCGCTCATGAGACGAGCTCATCGTTCAAAAATACTGCGCTGCACCTAGCAGATATCTGCCATGGTTCTATAGAAAAAGAGAAAACTATTCCACAAAAAAAAGCATCTTGTATTTGCAAACAATCGTTCCCACCATCAAATCGCATGGAATTGTTAGTTTCACAGCAAATTCTAATCGAATTTTCGCAATAATTCCATCACATTATTGCTATGAAGCAAACAGTCTATAGCAATATCGCAGATTCAAGCGCGCATCAATAGAGTTACGTAAACAAAGTAAAAAAATGCATTTATTGGACAACCTTGAAGCGTTGATGGCATCAAATTTACCATGACTTTGTTTGAATTTTTACTCCCAGAATATTGGGTTGGATTGAATATTTTCACATCTTGTTGAGGTGCAGGAATATTGTACTCAGAAAATGGGCGCCTCACCATTTCAACATCTCTCTAATGAATGCAGCTTAGCACATACATGAGGATAAAACAGCATTGGAAGGGAATAAGAAATTTTACCTGCAAATATTTTTTACTTATTTTTGCTTCATCTCTCGTCTTGGTGACTTCAAAAATTTGCTTAGCCCAGTTGAGGATAATAGCTTCAAGATCCACAAGATCTCTAGTCCCTGATGTTGCGGTAATGCTCAACGCTTCAGTAGCCATCAATGTAGTGAAATGTTGAGAATTTTGCCTGTTGGTATACCCGTCACCTGTAAAAATTGTAAGCAATGATTTCTTCAATTATCGCTCGTAAGGCACTCATCTCATTTTATATATGACAAAAACGATGACCACCTAATAATGTGACTGACAACAAAGAATGCAATGAGTCTCCGACATGAAATATGCGTAATAAGAGTATTATGAGTTCGGAGAGAATGGATTTTCAGGGAATAAAAATCTGAACCAGTGATGAAAAGAGAGAGGAAAGACATTGAAAGAACGGCACGTAATCGGTTAATTCGTTAACTAGTCAATAGAGGAGTTCGTTTTGCATTGGAATGCCGCTCATGTCACGGAAATGCTTCAACGAAGAAAACGACAATACCAGTAGAAAAAGTTTAATTGACAGCTGAATAAATAAACTCTCTCCAAATTAGCAATCAAATCTTTATTGTATCAATGAATTTTCAAAAGCGATATTCGATAATTACAACTGATGGGTAGGTTTTTGATTGTTTCTGAGATGATTCTCGTGGAATTTATTGATGTCTCTATATTAATAGGAATATTGGTAATAGGGGGCGTTTCGTGTTACATGTGCCTGAAATTTGTTCATGGTTGATCGTGATAATATCTCCACCAATGATGAAATTATTCAAGACACGATAAATGAATATCATCGACATAAGAGAATTATAAACCAAAGAAGATCACCGAGTGAAGCCAGGCTCTCCAAACTTCTCTTTTTTTGGCTAATTTGCAAACATCAGTGCTCTGTGGTATTACCACAGTGAACGATGCATGCAATGAACTATCGCATCAGCATCTCGCAGAAAAGAGGAATAGCAGAGCTCTTCGCGAATTGCGATATCGACAAGGAAAATCGATGTGCTATGCCATATTGTGCATCGATCAAAACTGTGCTCATGTTTGTTTAACTCTTGTCAGGATTGGAGACTATCGTTGTGCTATGTGCAATGAAGGAACAATTTGCATGGCCTTATAAGCTTGCATGTGCTTGCTCGTGTGTTCATGCCTTCCTATTTGCTTTGTGGCTTCAACTCGTTGACGGTAGAGAACCAAAATTATGCAATTTGATGGCTTCAACATATACCATAATTCTTATACCAGGTTCTCAGTTGAAAAGAGCGCTTGAACCATAGATAATATAAGATCAATTACCAGAATTTTATGCAAGAATTTCACTAGTTTGACTCTGACAACAACTTGCGCATTCTCCATATTTTCATATCAGTTGCTGGAAGCGAAAGCACGAATATATTCAAGATTCTCATTCATTTTTATAACGGATTATTGCTTCATTCATTTTCTCCATCTTCTTTATTTAACGAACTTCATAGCACGATTTTTTCATCATACCTAGTTTCTTGTAGTTTAAGTCTTAAATTTTTGAAAGTACGGCTTCTGCAATGCTGGAAGCGAAAGCACGAATATATTCAAGATTCTCATTCATTTTTATAACGGATTATTGCTTCATTCATTTTCTCCATCTTCTTTATTTAACGAACTTCATAGCACGATTTTTTCATCATACCTAGTTTCTTGTAGTTTAAGTCTTAAATTTTTGAAAGTACGGCTTCTGCAACTTCCAACCTTAAAAAAAGTAAACTGTCTTTTATTTCTACGACAGATATTAGCATATTTCAAAATATGTTAGCATTGTTTAAAAGTAATTGATCTATAGAGTGGAATGTGTGGAAACACATATCCTGTCAGAACTTCTGGTAAGTTTCTCCTCTTATTTCTCCAACCTTCGAATAGATCATGCTTCACGAGATGAAGAGCTCAATTGCTAATAAAGAAGTGAAACACCAAACTATGTTTGCGAGACAAGCGGAACCATCAGACCAAACATGGTATGCAAGTTAACCTGTACGGAAAATCTCGATCCAGGTTGATTTAAAAGAGGAATACATAAAATCATATTAGTATCGGATATGAGAATAACAAAAAACTTAGGTCCACGGATTGTAATGTGCACGGCAGGATCAAAGATATTTCAAAAGGTCACGAATGCGTGAAAGCAGTTTATGCAGTGGTGAGTACGTTTGAGAACATGAGTGTTGTGTGCAAATCTCTATTGCTGCAAAAGATTTAAATTTCTGCATAAAATTGGTGCCAAAGAGAAATATACTGCGGCAGCAAAATAATTGCTTTTACAAAGATCCTATGACTTAAAGAAACCAAGTTAAGATATCTTAAGAGTCTAATCAAAAAGTACACGTCAATAAATTCATAGAATTATTGCAGGAAATGCGCTAAGTTATGGCCAATAAAAGATTAGCTGCCTAAACAGACTGTGATCTGGCAATTTGTAGCAATCGCTAAGCGAAACACATCATAATATGATGATGTGTATCGAAGCAACTCATGAGCGCAAAATTCTTATATAGAAAACTTAGTAGGCAAAGACGAATTCCAGGAAACCTCTTCATATATGGGCGAGAAAATAACTAGTGAATAAGTGTGAATGAATCAGAGATGGAGTTGACGTGATTGAGTGACAACTTACCGCAACACGAGAGCATTGATTGGAGCGCTCGATGGCGATAAGGTGATTAAATGCTCCGATGCGGAGCCGATTGATGACAGTCGAATGAGGCGTGTTTCACAGGAACATATCGACTCGATTCGCTTGCAGCTGTACCGATGCATTGTCCTTCTGTCGACGAAGAACGCCCACCATACTGTTCATTCATGTGCAAATCGCCTTTTCCACTCACTTTGGCTCATAGCATCAAACATGATGCAAGATTCAGATTTTGCAGAATCAACTCCACATGATTCCCATAAAAGATCATCATTTTTATCCATGCATATAAATAATCATTATCTTTGTGCATGCCAGATTTGAGCTTTTGTGAAGCCTTTTAGAGCACCTAGAAGTGGAGAACGTTTTTAAAACACTTAAATTTTGCTCCAGTTTGGAAAACAAACCTACTGCTTTCATCCATGAATGTAAAAAATAGCATTAATTATAACTGTAATTTTTCACTGAAGAAGCAAAATGCTGAGCTTTCATGAATCGTCACTTTTGTTTCAAGAATCGCATAAAAACCTCATTTTCTATCATTTTTCAAGAATCGCATAAAAACCTCATTTTCTATCATTTCTTTGACGAAACCTATGAATGAAAGTGTTATGAGAGAAGAATCATCGAGTCGCTCATCGAAGAGAATGTTGGAAAATAGTCTCTGCATATCCAGCGTCATCGTGATTTATGCACAAAGTATAACGTTACATTTACGATTTGCAGAAACCTTTTTTTTCCTCTTATGCGTTGCCCAACAATCCTCCTGTACATTTCATCAAGTAGTATTAAAGGTCCGATCACCCTTTTTTCTCCAAATCTTTTTTTTCGTATCTTATCTCCTATCTTGCTGTACCTCATCCTACATTTTCTCATTCTTACAAATTCATTTTCGCATGAAACAAGTTTTTCACACTCACTTCATGCTCAATGATAGTTAAGTTTGATTAAGAAAGTAAACAGTGAGTCAATTATTTGTTGTACGAACTCAAGCTTAAGAAAAAATATTTCGAGAGCATGGCTCATGTCAATTCAAACGTTCTTCAGAGTGCCTGTTGCGAGAATCGCTCAAACAACTCTCATGAAGTTAGAATTTTGAGTATACATCTAACACGGTCGTTTTCTGAGGAAGCGTAATACCGGCATGCCGATTATTGCTCAAAAGCACTGTTGACAGTCTGCGAGCACTTTCGATGTTAAATAAACATCTTTCACGGCTTTCGAAAAAGGACAACATTTCAATTATTGGGTTTTCAGATGAAGGCTTTTGCATGAAAAAGGGCACCAAGGAAAGCAAACTGATTCAGAAATAATGAGGAGAAGGTGAATTCATCCTTTGCAAGTCTCACAAATTCTCGTTTTCAGCAAGTTCATCCTCGATATTCCACCTGTGAGTTCCTAGTCATTTGTAATTCGATTACATTGTTAAGCATTCGCGATATGCTTTTGCAACGTTCCACTTGTAAAGGCCATTTTGGGCAACATGGCGCTTGGAAACATGCAAATGTGTCTGTGTATGCTTCTGCAGCGCTTCTATTGAGTTAAGCGGTAACATTTCTTTCTTGAAGTATAAAACTTGATGTTCTTAGAAATACATCATTTACGAAAAGTCTCTTTGACCCATAAGCTTCGAGAGCAATTGTAGTTATTCATATGTTCCAACATATTTTGCCTTCGTCGTTTGCAAACCTGACTTTTTGTTCCTTTCGATTCTAAGGAAAAGTTTCTGAGCGATTTGAACGGGTGATCGCATCATTTGAAATGTTAGTGTATCACCACATACAATCTACCATTTATTGAGGCTTCATTCGAATGACCTGTCTGCTTAACAGAGTGCTGAAATGTACATCGTGGCAGTTCCTTCGGCGCTTTATTTTGTTTGTTTATAATTTGTTGCCAATTTATCAAATCGGTCGATCAGCGGGCCAACACAAATGCGCCTTCTGCCAGCTGCTCTGGTCCATCACTTTCGTATTTGTGTGTTGCTTTCATCTCATTGATAAAACTGAAAAATTTTTAAGTGCGATCATTAGTCGAAGAACAAAGAATTCACTTTGGTTTGCAAGGAACTCCATTACAGAATGCTTTTGAACCGGAAACTTCTTGTCAATGAATCATAAATGCTATAAAGAGTCCTCAGATATTGACGGTCGTTTTATGACGCAGATAACACTAAATGAAATATATTTAACTTCCGTAGCCGTCTTCGCTTGCAAGTTGAAACTACTCAGTGTGCTGATGGGCATGGTAAATGTATATGTTTGGATCGCACACACATACATGTGCATGTATGCATAGTCACGAGCAACCAGGACAGCATTACAATGTGCTTATGCAAGAAGGTACAAAAGCACATAGAACTGACCGAAAAGGTATGGAAGACTCAAAAGATATGCAAGTACCATAAGTATTAGCATCAGTCGTCATTTACGATCACAATGGACAATATCGTTTTGGTCGCTCTATGGTACGGCGGTGCCGTATTCGCCGAGAGTCGCACAGCTGTGCCCATTCATCGATGAGAGTGTAGAGCTGCTCGTTGAATCACTGGGTATTGTATGCGCGATATTTGCGCAAACAGGGCACACTGGACCAGCACTATTCATATTTTTAAGGCTTCGCAACATTCGTGCAATTTCACTTAGGCTGACGGGGCAAGCTCGCTGACGCTTCACGTTCACACGTTTACAACCGTATAGGTAGAAAATGCTATGCGAGGTACTCGGCGATCTTTTCAGTTCAGCTCATGATCAAATGCGCATCATCGCCTTCTTCCACCGATAACTGCAAACTCAGAAAAACTCATCAACTTTAAAACTTCAGGGCATATGTCGCGAACATTCGCGAAAGCGTAACGTCTATTTACGACACTGATGCAGCTGGCGAACCGGAAACGTCAATCAAAGAGGGCATCGTAAATGGCATAAGAAGAGCAAATCACAACGAATACGATGACTATCGCTAAGTGCTAATGCACAGTGAACAAGCATGAATAACGCCAGAGGCGCCATTTATGACGCGCTCAACCGTTCATGCTTCTTGCAAGCTTACATTACTTATTCAACTCGTTCAATGTCCGACAGTTTCGACCGAATCCTTCACTTAGCTCTTAGTGCATGTATTTGTTCAATTAATCTTCCGGTAAAATGTTCTTACGATTTGTGTTACGAATTGTCATCAGACCTACAATATCTCTACTCCAGATGTTAGCCTTTATTAGGCCTGTTTGAGGTTCCAACGATTCACTATAATACGTTTATCTCTTGTGTCGTATATCGCCTCATTATTTACTCGAATACCAGGTTTAACTACTCAACTTTGACGTCAGACGGGTGGCGAGCCCGCAGCACCAAGCTATCAAACTTGCGACGAAAACGGTGACCGATCCAAAATGGGGCACAAGTGGACGAGCCCGCGAATCAGGCCTGTTTAAGACTTTCGATATTTCGAATTTCTTTTATCAAGTTCGAACGACTCGATATTCAGTTATAGCGAACAGAGAGCAAAACGAAGAGAGCCGAAACTCTCACCCGAATTTCGAGACTCTGGCGGTAAAAGAACACAACTCTTCTTTTGTGTGACAAAGTTACGTGAGGTCAAATATTGGTTGTCATATTGTGCCATTTAAACGACGAACTTACATTGCGAAGCCGTTGTGTTGTAAACTTCATCTGCATTCGTGCCTTTTTGTGCATAGACGTTACCACGATTACACCGACACATGTATACCCGCAGGGGAACTAAGAGCGAACTAGCACTCATCCTCCTGCTGTTCGCCACAGCATATATCACACTGTCTGATGGTGATGAAAGAAATTCTTTTCGTTTTTGCTGTCGAATGCATCGTTTCGGAAATAGGCAATCCAAAATGTCGTAACGCTTATAACCGCTCTCAGAAAATTTTGACGAGAAGGATTCGCACATCTCTTTGAAGTTTTCCTCCATCTATTCTTCTAAAAAACTTTATTGTATATCTATCCATACAGGCTACAATGGTGAGTGCTACGATGATTGGTTAAGCAATACCGAAAGAGTTGTTTCACGCATTGATATACATTTCCTCGAAATAATATATGCATGACAATAACATCGGACTACTAAGAATAATACACCTATCAGATTTCTAATAAAATTACAGCTCCTTACGCTATGAAGAAGTTGTTCAGCTTTCAACTAGAGCTCTATCTGGACCGAATTCACAGACACATAAGCCCTTCATCTAAATTCCTTCCTCCTTCCTTCCTCCAGCATCCTGTCCTCCTAGTATCTGCACTTTGTCGCAGATATATATATATATATACCAACTAAGCGGATATTCTCGTACTTTGAACGTTGAAGGAAATTATCCCTTAGGAACATTTTCAGTTGAAAATTTAGGATGATCAACAAAATCTTAACTTGTGTTTCGTGAATATCACATATTAATCAGAAATATCCATTTATAATTTAAATACGTAAATAAATACAATACCACTCCTCTTATAAATTGTGGCTTCGCTCATTGCTTTACCAACTATTGAGTAGCATTTCTGAGGAATTCGTTGAAGGTGATTTCTTATCTGTTTATTATAGTATTTTTCATTTGTGCAATGGAAGTGTGATAAAAAAATATTTAAACCTTTGTGAAAATTTACATATTACAGGATCAGTAAGCAAATCATTGAAGAATTGTTATGCAAAAGAGCGCTATCAAAATGTTAGAGATGAAAGTAGCATGAAACCGATCAGATATCAAGTGACTGTGGCAATAAAACGGCTGCAACATTTGTTCATTTTCGATAAAATTTCGTGGAGCGGCTGAGAAGTATGTGTCACGGAGCATTTGCGAAGTTTAAAGAGTTATTAATTAGCTCTCTACAAGAGTACAATCAATCTGCTATTGGTGGGCTAAATCGTGTAGAAAATATAACGAAAGAATCTATAGATTATTCAAGCGATTTTTCTTATATGAATTTTAATCTAATAATTTTGCGTTATGTTTGTTTTTTACACGCCGTATAAACTCAACTGACTCAACCAACGCAACATCCACTGCAAAGATCATTGCGGTGGGGATCATAGCCTGATGTATTTATCTTCGATGGCGCAATCGTTACTTATGCATCCGCTGGTGGCATGTAATAGAATGCTTACTCGTACAATCCTGAACGCCCTGAGACCAGTAGTTTTCGCACATTCAGGACGGGGGTGACGAGAGGCAGTGCTAAAGCGAAGAAGCAGCTGAAGATTTCTCTCGATCTTACAATATCTGTACTGCTGCATATCAAAATAATGGGAAAATGTATCTGAGTGTGTGATAATGAGAGATCGCCTCATATATTATTTTATTCTTCATAACCATAAGGATGGCATCGAACCAACGAAGCCGATTTCAAAACTCAACGAGAGAATCATTCTACTCATGAAGGTGGATTGCGATCAATCCCATTTTTGAATGAGTAAATTTGCGATGAAGGCATTCTTTTCTTCCTCATGCCTCAACTCTTTCCTCGCCCTCTATTTCTTATTCTGCTACCCTCATGCCTTTCGGAAGTAAGCATGTCAAAGCCAATGCAACAATTCTTGGGTGAGATTTCGCGTATCATACTCACTCACTTCATATACGCAATTAAAAGGCAATGCAAAAATTATGCATTACTAGCATGCAAATTGAAAATTAACGTAGAAGTGTTACATGTTGAAGACAGCGCAGCATTGCAGTTCAACTATTGCAAGAAAAAGAGCAAAACTTAACAATATTTTAGGTATGACGCTGAATGATCATGTGTTGAGATGTTTAATCTACAGTTGCAGTACTGCCCACAAACATATGACTTCACTATCGATGGAGTGTGTTGAGATTTTCGGATCAGTAAGCGTAGCTTGCCTTCATTGAAATAAACAACAGAAAGGCGAAAACAATCAACTAAATTACTGTTGAAATATATTAATCTTTGACTCGAAAATAAAAATCAGTGTTATTTGATTATTACACTTGAAATTTTCTCAAAGTTTTTTTTCATGCCTCAACTCTTTCCTCGCCCTCTATTTCTTATTCTGCTACCCTCATGCCTTTCGGAAGTAAGCATGTCAAAGCCAATGCAACAATTCTTGGGTGAGATTTCGCGTATCATACTCACTCACTTCATATACGCAATTAAAAGGCAATGCAAAAATTATGCATTACTAGCATGCAAATTGAAAATTAACGTAGAAGTGTTACATGTTGAAGACAGCGCAGCATTGCAGTTCAACTATTGCAAGAAAAAGAGCAAAACTTAACAATATTTTAGGTATGACGCTGAATGATCATGTGTTGAGATGTTTAATCTACAGTTGCAGTACTGCCCACAAACATATGACTTCACTATCGATGGAGTGTGTTGAGATTTTCGGATCAGTAAGCGTAGCTTGCCTTCATTGAAATAAACAACAGAAAGGCGAAAACAATCAACTAAATTACTGTTGAAATATATTAATCTTTGACTCGAAAATAAAAATCAGTGTTATTTGATTATTACACTTGAAATTTTCTCAAAGTTTTTTTGATCATTCGCTGTGCACTCTGTAAAATCAACTGATTAAGGAAGCCAGTAAATTAGCCGACAAACAAAGCCGTTGACAATTCGATAAGGAAATTTTCCAGGAAGTCGTTGTTGGATGGTCATGAAGATTTGTGTGTTGCATAAAAGGATTCCACCGTGATGCAAAACCCTGATAAAATTATAGATTAAAATACAAATTTGTAGCAATATGTGAAAAATTCTAACCTCTAGAAACGCGCTAACAATGGCTGCTTGTTTTATGTGCTCACTGCTGTTTAGATAAGGGGATTTGAATGATTGCTTCATTCCACAAAATCTCTCCTATATTAGAATGTTTCTGTGCTTAGGTAGTGAATTTAGTTGCGCGATTCAATAGCGAGGATTATGAAAGCTGAAGTTGTGTGCGCAGTAATGACGCTTAAAAAGCGAACCTATCTTTGAGCCAATAAAATGCCAAAAACTGTAATTAGTATGCGCGAAATTAGATGTAAAAGCAACTCTTTCAAGCACATAATAAAGAAGCAGATAGGAAATGTTGCGACGTCTTTCATCACCTGAAACGACTATCGACATTTCGCTTCAAATAGTAATTGCAAACGAAGTGAAACTGCAATAAGCAAAAGATATCGTCTTCGAGTTGATCTTAGTAATACATACTTTGTTCAAAAAAAAAAAGAGTTTTTCCCGTTTAATAAGATTGTTTTTCGTGCGATGTTCCTTCCAATCAGATGGATTTCGTTGGCTTTACACTGCAAATTCAGCAATTATTTATTACGCAATACCGATTACATTTAAAAAAGCGGTGACTATAGCCGAGCACGTAGCATCGCATTGCAGTGCTAGGCATTCAGTGCTAGCTTCATAGCGATATCTTTTTTTCCTCAGTTATATTCGATGAAGCGCCCCTCACTTCGCCGATGCACCGCCCCGTTGAGATGCTCTCCGGCTAGAGAGGATAATTATAGTCACCTTTGCGCAACAGAAACTCTCTTAAATATTCCTTGTAGTAGTGCGTTAACTCAGTTCTAGCCACTTGCAAGAATCTCTCTCACTTGCTCCAACTCCTTTGCTTCAGTTTAACACTATTGGAGCAAGCTACGTCGCGTCAATCATCAAAGCTTGATTTGATACCCTTATTCATTGCTACCATTGTATAGTTGTATGGTGTGTACCATTTAATGACAAGAGTCAAATTGCAGTTTCACTAAATAAATGCGATTTCAACACTTATATTCTTTCATGAGCATATTTGGCATAAATGTGCAGCAGTTCTCAAAAATCTACAAATCGTGAAAATGGCGCAGTTTGGAGAGCAACTGTATTCACTTTTGAATTCATGTCTCTATTTCGATACATTGTAAGTAATTAGGTGAGCAAAATGATTTTCGTGTTCAATTTTACTTCGCGGGTTGCAAGCAACTGACTGAACTGGTTCCGGTTCGGATTTCGGGGTTGCAACCACGTTAGAATACATAAAGTAAGCTGAATTTTGAAGTGGTAAGATGATTTAATCATTCCATTATATGTCCATCGTATAATATACGCTTTATTTACTTATTAATATTTAATTTTTATATTATCATTCTAATATTATTATCTGTTTTAGTGGCCAATCTGTAAGTGAGATGAGCTAGCTGAATGTAATCAATAACGTATGCAGTGTGTATAGGCTTTTGCAAAAATGTTTTTTTTACACCTTTCCTAGAAATTTCCAAAAGCATAGAAAATTCTAAGAGAAGTAATGAAAATGACCGCAAAGGCTCTCTATATTTTGAGTCATTCAAATGTTTTTAAATATGTTACCATCGAGTAAATTTGAAAAGAACTTCATAACCTTACACCTTAAGACCTATTCATTATCGTTTTATGCCATCGCTGCTCGCGTAAATTTGCTTTCCCAGCAAAGTAAGTAACGTCCGGTTGACAGACAAAAAACGTTTTTTTATTCGTTACATACTGCTGAGGTGTTAGACAGAAACTGCGAATGAAAAGTGACATTGAAGAGTTGGGCGAATCTTAAGGTAGACCAATGGTGCCACAGTTATGCAATTATGCTATAGCTCCCTCGAAAAAATCTTGCAACTATACAAAATTTATGTAAACCCGGAAAGTTTGACTGCAGAATGCGTGTGAGACAAATAACGGCCAATATCGAGAACGATGAAGGTGTTAGCTATCGACCGTAATGGTAATTGTACAGCCTACGGTGAAAACTTAAGTCACTTCATTATGGTTTCTTTTTGTTTTGGTAAATTTTGAACGCTTTTCGCATTTTTAGTTTCAACTAAAGACTTGGGATCATAAACACTAGCTGTTTTGCTGTGCAGCTGCAGTTCAACGAGCAAACCTCATTCTTTGCACCAACGAGGAAGATCACAAGATGAAAAGAGGAAGTTGGTGTTTACGAACACAACTCTCGTATTACGTTGGAGCTGCAGCTCGCTAGGCAGCTGCAAGTACTAGCAAAAGGAGATACATGGAAGCAGAGATTGAAAGCTGGAAAAGTGCACGGATTTAGAAGTGTTAGAAAGAGGTGGATCGAGAAATGTTCCACGTGTAAACAGCAACCATTGCTCTGGTAAACATATTCGCGAAATGAAGGTGGGCATTAACGATTCTCTTCATTAGCGCTTCAGCTTACCTCACATACGGTTTCTTGGAATTCAGCCACTTGTCCAGTACTTTAGGTATATCTGAAACGGTAATTTTTATGTTTTGCATGCTTCGATCAGTCGATTCTTGAGTCTGACGCAGCTGTTAGCCTCAGGCTCAATTTCGGGCATAGAATTGCCTCAACTTTGGCCGCTAAGGTGACGTGAGTATCACAAGACGAGATTTAGTAAGAATTTTATGAGCAGATTGCGAACGTTCTTTGAGCAAGCCGTCTACTTAAAATAGTCTTCTATTGTTCTAAAGTAGTTTATCTTGCTGTTGTTTTTCTTTCACATCAGCTTTAAACGTATGCCCTAAAAAATTGGTATAACTGACTTCAAACTGCAATTAGAAAAACTCTTTAGTATAGTTTCATCGAGTTCCGAAAGTATTACATCTACTGCGCTGAATGAGTTTTCAACATTGAGATGAAAAAATATAAGCTTCATTGGCTTATATTCTTTAGAATTTCATACAACTGAGTGCTAACTATCGTTCGCTGATTATGACCTTAGACGGGTCGTGACATTCTTCAACTTCATTACATTCAGTTCAATTCTACTAGCATAATTTTATTCTTGTTTTTGTTCGTGTTTAATCGCTTCCAATGCAAACTGAATGCTTTAAAAAGTTTTATTTTTACTTTACAGCTGGAAATTAAAGAATCACGAAGGTGCTTGGCACCATGGGAATTACCACATGTCTAGCGTAATAGCGGGCAGCGAAAATGTCTCGAAAAATAGTAGTCATAGGTTCATTTATGTATGGGCAAATAAGGTATGGTCATTTGCATAGACATATCATACTTGAGCTCAATTTTATCCCGTGCATCTGATAGGATCTGAAAACAGTGGACAGTTGTTGCTATTCATCCTTATTCACGCGGATTTTTGCTGCGCTATTGACGTGCAATGGAAAAAATTCTTTTAGAGCTCGTTTTTTGCTACTGTTTCTAAAAAGCGAAATTCTTTCATCAGAGCTGATGAAAAATACTTCGACATATATGTGCGTTTTTTACAAACAGATTCAATAGAAAGGCTGGTAAAAATGATCTGAAAATACCTTTACATATCGGATTTGTTTATTCGAATATTCTGGTGCGATGATAGCCGCCTTTGGGATAACGAATTCGCCAAACGAAAAGAAGGTTTAAGAGAAATCACACAAACCTAAGATATCTAAGGAACAGAATGATAAATGAATCGCATTTCTTTGCGAAACACGGCAACTTACGCAGCAAGTCATGCTAAAAAACAGAGATATTCGCCATTGGCAATGAGTTATGATGGTTTTTTCTTTGTTATAGTAAATTAAAATTTTCGGCTTATTACGCATGCATGCCAATATGTTTGTTTAGCAGATTGCACGCGAAAATCAGTGAAGTTTGAGCTCCGAAATTCAGTGCAGCTTATTGATTCATTCTACCAATTCCTTATTTTTACCTTGCCAGAACTAAACCTGATCCTATTGGCTCTGCGGATTTCAAC
This sequence comes from Baylisascaris schroederi, assembly GCA_006503575.1. Taxonomy (NCBI): domain Eukaryota; kingdom Metazoa; phylum Nematoda; class Chromadorea; order Rhabditida; family Ascarididae; genus Baylisascaris; species Baylisascaris schroederi. Next base: position 72,695 of record QEWY01001003.1, on the reverse strand, counting down.
TGAACTTAAGAATACTCAAGGGGGCATATTAATCGCATTTGAGAGATTACCTCTGCCACTAATCTGTTATGAGAAAACTGCATCAAAGTTCTATAGAGTTTCTGTCTACTTAAAGGCTTGGTCGCGTATCGCGCGGAAATGGCTACCTGGTGTACTTAAAGAAACGATGATGTATGAGTGGGATGATCTATTTTACTTTTTTTGGGTTCTATTCCAGATAAAATTGCAAATATTGAAATTGTTAAACGTTTGTGCACAGTTTGCACTGTTAAATTCTACAGTATTTGTTCAACATTCGATTTTCGACTTTCTTACGAAGAAATTTTTTTCGACAATCAACGATGAAAATAGCTAAATTAGAATTTCCCTTAGAAAATGCTACTTGTTTATTCCTTGAAAATCTCTCATCGTTGGTTGCTCATTTGCTCTGTTCGCTTCAATAGCAAATGCTATGAATAACAATCTTTCTCAGTGTCACGTATATAGCTCAATGAGGGATTTTTTGCAAGCTCCTCATTTATCGTCATTATTCACATCTGAAGCAACACTCATTGATTATCAAGAGAAAAATAATAATGCCCTTTTAAAGATTTCAACAGAAAGTTGAGTGCAGCTCAGGCGAAAAAAAGTGAAGGATGATATAGGAATATTTCAATTTCGAATTCTTCTTCGACACCATGCTCTAAATGATTCTATGGAAGGTAGAAGAATATTTGTGACTCAAGTGAAATTGAACCTGTCGGACCATTCTATGGATCACGATATGACGGTCTTAATTATAATGATATTCGCTATTTTCGTTTTCTTTGAATTCTCTATGATTTATGTTTGTTAATTGTATGATGAATTTCAGTGAACTCTTGAATCCTCTTTTTGACATAATGGGAGACAAAGTGGAGGTAAATCTTTCGAGCAGCCTCAAGCAAGCAAACCAATGGGATTGGCCTCTAAATCGTAACGATGGCATAGTTGAGATAATCAACACCGATGAAAGATTCGAAGTGGTGCTCGAGGCAGCCTTCTTTCAGCCGAAAGAAATTGAGGTTCACTTTTTTCTACTACTTGTGTAGGTTTTCAGCGTTCAATTGATGAAATATTATGCGATTTGAAATCAAATCGCATTCAAGATATGGCAGATGCTATCTATAAGAATTATGAAGCTACAAAACATGACGTGTCGACAAACGTTGCGTTTCCAAGTACTTCAACTGAAGCCTGAAATAGTAAATAATAACGGTTCGTTAGTGGCGAAGGAAATGTGCAAAATAAAAAGTAAAATAAAAAAATAAACGGTTGAAACGTGTGATGTGCAGATGACCGTGTTAACGCAATATTCTTGCCAGTTTGAATGTTTCTGTTAAATAAACCGCTGATGAATTCGACTGCTAGATGGTCTAAAATGTAATCGAGTAAAACCAAAAATCGAAATTTATGAATGAAAATACCATATTGGATTATTACATTCCAAGCGATGAAGAGATCCCTCTTGTTAGAGACTCATGATGGCTTTTCTCAACAACGATGTGCTGTATAGGCGGCGATATGGAAGAAAGTGCAACTTCGGGAGCTTCATGCCATAATCAAGAGGGCTGGACACAATGCTCGCGAAAAAATGTATAGATATGTTCATGTTGCCTAGCTAAAAAGGTTGGATCATTTGCGCAAAAAAACTTATGCAAATAGAACGGACACTTACAGAGTAGTTACGGAAACTTACAGAAAGTGGAAATATAAATAAACCTGAAAATTGAAGCAAGAATTACTGAGACCGCTCGAATATCTTTTATGCTATTTATTGATCACCTTTTACTGCTGCAGGAAGTTGCAATAATCCTTATGTTTACATTCGGCAAACTGTTAGGATGCTTTTCCTTATGACAAAGCACCTTTGATATGTATAGATACGAAAGAGGTTGGTTTGTTTAAAACTATGAAACATTCATTAATGTGGACAACAATTGTTTAATTAGTTCCATATTTTGTTCGCATCACTACCACTATTTGCATATGAAAGTTCTACTATCAGACAGCATCGAAATTTCGTACATTTGTCATGAATATTGCATGCAGTCCCTCAGATGATGGCAAAAAATAATGAAATATCGGGAAGAAATTTATTAATTCGCATCACCGAAGATTCTGTCTTCTCCATTACCGGACCTCAGCATATTAGGTTCAACAGCCTTTCATAATTAAGAGGAAATCTTTAGAATATTGTATAGTTTTTGCTATTACCGGCCCTTTATACGTAGCTGTCCTTTAGATATTTTGTATAGTCTGCGAAAAATTGCTGAAAAATCTTCTCTTTCAGGTGAAAGTAATTGGCGATCAGCTAGTTGTTCGTTGCTATCACGAAGAGCAAACACAGCAATTTGGTGAAGTGAAAAGAGAGGTGAATCGTTGCTACAATTTACCGGCTGATGTAGATAAGAAGACGATCAAATCGAATCTCACTTCAAGAGGCCATTTGGTTATTACGGCTGGCAAACTCAAGAAATAAGCAAACCTCTCGTATACGAAACGTCTGCAATATCCCGTTTCAGCTATTGGTTACTGAATCAATATGCGAACTGCCAGTTCAAAAATTTTCTATCATTGAATTTTTCTTGCGCTGAAATGTCTTATTTTGCCTATAAACATTGTAAGTATGCTTTGAATGTTTTATGCGTCATAGAAATTCATAGACTACTTCGCGAATATTCAGGAGAATCGAAGCGCAAATCGACGAACTAATCATAGCCTCATTTGCTAACCAAATGGAAGATTGTGAGGTGCTTTCTACCGCACATTCTTCCAAACTTAAATTACTTAAACGCCAACATTCTTATCACTGATTTTAAGGCGATATAAGTGAATTTGTTGTTGTGGTCGGGTGTCCTTCGATTCAAACTTGAAGTCGTTTTTCATTTCATTGGGTTTTTTCATCCGCAATTTTACTAGTCCCGCAGCTTTTGCCCCCAACTGCTCTAAATTTTTCAAAATTTCAACACAGTGTCGTAAATATGCAACTTCGGTTTGGTCACCAACGAGCTTGGCAGTCATTTCGTATTCACGCTGCATCATCTTACATCGAATATTCTTTATTTTTTCTAGCAAATCAATTTTACTTCTCGCACGCTCATTTTTCCGCATGAGTTCATACGAATGAAAATGTTATTTTTAACGCACTACGCGAATAATATTAAAGGAATTACGAATAAGAAACTTTGTCTAAGCTGCATTCATTATCTTGCAAACTGTCTAGGGCACAACGTAATAGAGTACCCTTCGAAACTAAATATGCGCGATTTGCACAATAAGCAAATATGTGTGTACGCGTCAATTTCGACGACCAATAAACCCACAGATACGATATGCAGTAGGGGATTTTTTTGTGGTATTTATTCTCGGTATTATGTTTACAGTAAAGAACATTTCTTCCTCTTTGCGCACACATCTCACATTGACAACTTTCGATCGAGTTCCACTCACATTTGTAATTGATCGATGAGTCTTTCCTTGCGATCTTATTCACGGCGATCTAACGTTCGCGCGTTTCTCGCTCTACTTGCTCGAAAAAAAAGCTTATTGAGATCACTACCTGAGTTGATATCACTCATTCATCCCGTTACAATTAAATCTTTACACATATGGACGGTTTTAATGCTAAAAACGGTCCATGGAGAAATATAATCTGAGAAATCAAGTTTCTGATATGCAATCTTATCCACTCAATAGTGGAAGAGTGATATTAGACAATAATTCGTTTGCTGGATACAAATGAATAAAAAACGAAGCTTCAGATATTTTAGAAGGGTCGTTCTTAGCCGAAAATTATAATAATATTCTGTGTTCCTTCGCAGATAACTAGCACCATCCCACTGAACCTTGGATGGATATCTCCGCGCCTGTGTGTCACTGATAGCTATTTACTTATTGAAGATCGCTGAGAATAGAGAATATGATTCGTACTATCTCAAGCAAATATTGCAAATTTTCAGCGAAATGCGCCACACCTCTGCAACTATTAACCATAAATCATAATTGGCGGTTCATGCATGAAGTCACTAAAACTAGTCAGTTGATGAGCTCCATCGTCTTTGTTGTTTTATACATTCAATGTCGGATTTTATATATATATTCAAAGTTCCTAAATGGGAAAACGTACTTCTAAAATGGGGAAAGAACGCCTCTGATAGGTATACTTCTTTTATCTGAAGTGATAGATGTATGAGAATACCAACCATGCATATCATATACAAGATAAGCATTTTTCGCAGAGTGAATGACCCGTGCAAATCAACGAGACAATTTCGTATGTGAAGCTGATATGCTAAGCACATCAACGGTATGCAGAAGCACCGAGTTGTTGCACGTCCAAACGCTAACAACGCGCAAACAGCTGCGATCGCCTTGCAATTGAAAGTTTATTTTTAGGATCGAGGTAGGGAACTTCCTCACCTCCCCAACTCGTGATCTATCCTTACTTCTCGCGAGCAATATAAACAACAGCTGTCGCTAAATTATAACCTCGCAAGTGTGGGCGAGCATGTGTCTCCGTGTGTATGCGTGTGAACGAGCGTTTGTGTCTATATGCGCCTGCCTTGGTGTGCACATGTGTGTGTGTGTGTGCGTGTGTGTGTGTGTGTGTGTGTGTGTGTGTGTGTGTGTGTGTGTGTATATGTTCCTATTCTTGTGTGTGCACGTCATCTGCCCTTGCTCGTCTGCATATGTTCAGACATGTATCTGTCGGTCTGCGCGTGTGTGCGAGTATGCGCACGCGTATGATTTGTACGGACAGCCCATTCCTGTGCTTCACCGATAGCACCAGGCAAGAAGTCCACTTAGTTGGTAAAATGATACTGTAACGTCTATGGTAGTATTCGAAATGTTCAGTATAGTACTGGATATTACCTCGTAGGTGGATGAACGACAATCAAAGGTAGTCAAGTCTCTGATCAAAAATGCAGTTGTTAACGAATAGCGTTCTCAACTTGTTTCTCCTCGGAAGTTGTTTCTATCACTGGCCTCTTACTTATAAGGTTCTTCATCTTCCTACTTATGAATGGGCTGCACTGTGAAGAGGTGAGAAAAGGTATCAGAGAATGTGGCACATTACCCAATCAGTTCCACTTATCGTGTCAATGTATACTATTTATGTTGCCAACAAGTAAAAAAACTGCCGAATATCGTCTCTGAATTTAAACCTAGATAACCACTTGTTCAAACCTTCAAAGAAAGTTTCCGTTTTGTGTGCATTAGATTATAACAGTGTCGTCTTTTTGCATGTTTATGCGAGTCTGTGTGTTGTCTGTCTGTGGGACATTCTCAGCTCGGGCGTGAAAGCCAAATTTACACGTGTTTATAAGTTCGCCAGATCCATCGGCACTCAAACCTCAATATATATTTCAATCTATACCTATGATACATCAGCATTTCCGTTATTCATATATTTCATTGTTTCATTGCAATTCCCTTTATTCATTTATGAGTAAAGATTATTCTCTTCTCTCAGAAAATGACTTAGCGATATTTCAGTATGTCAAAGTATGTATGAGTATTAGACGAAAGTGGAATTTTCATTAACACTGCAATTAAACTGGTGGGATTGTGAATAAATGGACGAACATACGAAGTGGGCAGGCCAAGACAAGGTGATACCCAAACCTTTGTAAACAGTAAAAATGCGCGTTGTAATACGTTTTCGCTCGAAGCCAATTCTTCTCAAAATCCTTCAAAAGCGGCAATTAGATCCAACATTATAGCTTCTTTTTTTCTGCTCTCAGTTGAAGCCGCCGAGCTGAATGTAGGCCAACATCTATTTGCACCGACGTCGGCATGAAAATTTCTTTCAAAAAATTTTGCTAAGCACGTCAAAACATTTGTGGACATTCACGTCGAATCCTCAAGAGTGCACGCTATTCATGATAAATACTTAGCAGCGATACGACTGAGCGGAACGATAATCTGCTGATGTTGGTTGTTTGTTGATAGAACATTCTCAAGTTTTGCTAAATCACTCTGGATCCTTATTTGTTTAAATTCTTTCTTCATGCTTCATTTTATGGTACTGTACGGCTGAGCAACTCGCGGCATCCTCCTAAACTCCTAAAGGGCTCCAAAGCAATGAAAGTTTTCTCTCCTCACCACCCATGTTGCTAAAAATTTTGGCGCACTATTTTGTGTTGAAATTTGCGACAAATCATTTTGATCAAAAATTAACCGTATATCGTTTCTGAGTATGTTGTTCGTTAATTTGGTCGAAATTCCCTACGCTGTGTTTGGGCAGGTTCCGTTGATTATCCTTTACGGTGCAGAGTCGAAGTGCACCATCGCGAAAATTGACGCTATTGGGCTAACTTAATTGTTAACATTGGTTTGGCTAGATGACGTTAAAAAACTTTCATTTCCGAATGAGTTTTCCATGAAATTTCTGAAGTTTGAGTCGCTTAAAACGCTTATGACATATTTCCTCAAAATCAGACATTTGCAGCTAGTTCTGTCGAAGCTGATGGGATGGAAGATAGCAACACCTACGTGTGGCTTTGCCAATCATCCACCAAAATCCAGTTCTTGTGCCACATAATGGCTAACACCTGACTATTGCGAAGGCAAAGCAACCAGCTTCTTTCAACAGAAAGCAGCCGAGTTCACTCCTACGAAAATTAATGTATCTTGTCAATCAATGATCCGTTGCCTTTCCATTTAAAACATCACAATTTCAGAGAATAATAACACAGGCAAGCTTACTCTGTTGTGCCGTTGGAACGTATTGGTTTCATTTCTTCGACGAATTTATAATTTTTTCAAATAAAATCGACCTGGGAAGAAAATTTCGGAGGAGAGAGGGGGAAGTTGAGCAGTTGGTGAGCTTCAAGACGCTCTAGCAAGAAAGCAATGAATGTGCTAATTTTTATCGTTCCTCTTCACTTATAGCATATATATATATTAATCCGGCCTATCAAGTGATCAAGTGATATATTTACATACTACTCATGAAAGTAGCGATGATAGCGAGCATGTAATGTCGGCATGAAAATTTGCCGCAACAAGTTGCTCGTTGCGTGCGGAAGGTCATCTTGTTGAACAGAATACGGAAAACAAAACTGAGCTCATAAGTGATGAAGGCGGTGTCACTTACACAGGAAATTGATGGGAAATATTTATAGGAAGCACTTCAGGTAGTTGACGTAGTGCGTTATTGTGCAAATATTGTGCTATAGATAGAAACTCAACCATCCGACGGAACAGAATAAAGCAAAAACCACATACACTATAGAATAATAACTTATAATTTGCAATTTGGAGGGTAATTGAGTTAAGTTTGTTTATAACGTGATTTATGGAGACTTTAATATAAAAGGTTAAATTTTACGAATCAAGTATTCATGGACATGTATTACAAGAGAATTTGTAATCGGTCGTTGAGAGACTGAATAGAATGTGCTAGTTGCAATTTTCTTGCACAATCCATGCTAATGTGCACAAAAGAAAACTTTGGTTTTGATATACTCGAAACTTTCGAGTAAACTAAAAGAGTTGCTCTTTAGTATCGCTTTGAGATTGGTACGAAAGAAAAGCTCAAACTTGATAGGAAATAATAATAGCAAAAAGAACACCAAACAAATGAGGGAGATAAAAGTAAGTGGTCGATGAGAGGAACATGCCTCTCCTTTTGAATGTAGGGTTTCTTGAGCCAATTCGCATAGAACGATTTGTCCAGAAAACAGCTTCGGAAAGACTTCCCATTGGTCGATCGATAAAAATGTCATGCACACGCGAAACTGCATTAGCGTATTGAGTGTTATTCAGCATTTCGCGTACCATTCGAAGTAATTTTTCGCCATTCAATGATAATTTATTGAGAGAACGAGCGAAACCTGTAGAAGTTTGCTGAATTTCACCTTCAAGGTGGAAAAAATATCTCATTTTTGAAAAGGATTCGGCTAATCGGGTATGTGGCATTCAAAGCAATTGTAGATGATAACAAATCGCTTACATGGATGTTAGAGCCATTCAGTGCGTCCACATTTCCATTGTGAGCTTTGCAAATGACTGCATTACTAAGGATGTCAAGTTGTGCCATCAACTCTAAAATGGCGAAGCCGTGAATGGTTCATCCACATAGAGATAATGCGATCGTCTGAGTGCAACTTAGCTCACAGTGAAATGCTCAAATTACTTTTTCAGCACATCCATCTGCAAATTGAACTGTAAATAAATTTCTTCAAAAAAATGTGTTGCTTACCAAGTTTCATTGCGACGGCTGCATTGTGGGTTTGTTCGGCAAATAGCGGTAAATAAAGCACCGATGTTTTCGAGCATATCGCTTCTTTAAGACTGAAATTTATATCGCCTTTTATTCATTAAAAGAATTAACCGGCATTGTGATACTTGAGCCGCACGAATCTCGAGTTTAGAAATAAAGTCGTACCTACAGATATTCTAATCGGCTGCAGGTGAACTGGGGTGCGGAATATATATATATATATATATATATATATATATTTTAAGTGAACAATGGTGATCGATGGGTCAAACAATTAATACCACAATTCGATTATGAAGCATGATTGAACCATTTGTTTTTCTATGAGGAAATAATTGTTTGAGGAACATCTTTGCATAAAAATTGAGTGCTTGAGCACCCGCAGTCGCTCGTACGCGAGCTTGTGTCGAGAAGATTGAAGGAGAAGGAAGTTACGAAGCTAAATGCAGCATAGTAAAAAGTGAAGGCATCGATGTGATATATTCCTGAATCGTGAATAGGGTTACTTCAAAAGAGCATATTGCATACTTGACCCAGGGGCAAGCACCATCCAAGAATCGCTTATCTCATTTTGGTAATCGCTCATAAAAAGGCCGATATAACTAGATGTGCAAATACCACTCGTGGTTACCTTCGTTTTGGTTTTTTTTTTGATTTTTGAGAAGCCAAGAAGCATCCATAACCAGTATCGTGATTCCATGCCCCAGTATTGGCAAATCTAATATTCCACTCACTTCTTTATTACTAATGTTCGTCTCATCTATATCTAATCTACGATTTCCTCATCACTGAGATATCTTCACTGCCATAATTTTGCATTTAATACTAAAGAATTTGGTTATATTTAAAGGTTCATTGAAGTTCTGCTCAGTAATTTTAACTCCTCAAATGCACTGAAGTTAGTTGGCTTGATAAGTTCTTCCTCTAGACACTGTCGCGTAATTTCTGCGTGCAGCCATGAACAATTATTCTCAACCAATTCCTTTGGCGAGGTGGTAATGCATGCAGTCATAGTTATAATGATTTGCGCTGCATGGATGATAACGAAATCATCTGCTATATGAAATCATGTGGCGCAAAATGATAAACCTTGAAACCTTTTCAAGCCACCATGGCTGATAAAAAGAACTGTCTTGTTGTGAGATAAAATATTGAATTGTGGAGCCCATTTGAGCACTCTAATATGCGGTGGCATTTTTCCAAGCGATTTCCCATCGTAAACAAAAACTATCCTGAAAATAATGACTGCTCTACATCAGATGAAAAGAGATAAAAATAAATTTTATTGATGGACTTTTACTTCGGCCTTATAACAAATCCGATTAAAAACCTTCGACAACAATGTTAAATATGTGTCACGAGTACTCGCGAATATAATTGGAATTTTGGAAAAATCGAATAGCAGATTTAGAATTTAGTGAGGTAAATATGGGAAAGGCAATAGGAGGGCGCGCGTGAATCTGAATTTCCGTTGACTAAGACAGCCGAAACAACGAAGGGCAAAGGCGCATCGCCTAAGCAGCTTCTACAAAGGAGAAAACACCTGAAACATGGTGCCGTTCTCCTTGTGAATGGGTACTGTCACTCAAGACGGATTCATCATAAGGAAATGATGCTAGCCAAAGGGCAGCAACTTGGCACCGCTCTCATCATGAATGCGTACTGTCACTCAAAACGGATTCACTACAAAGAAATGATGTTAACCAGTAGCCAGAACGCAGCCCCCAGACCCCTGTAAAATCAGAGGGCAATAGGTCTAGAAAGAGCAGTTCCTTCGATTGGTGCGACAGCCGCAAGTGTGTGCGGCGTGAGTTTCCTGTGTTATCCTGAACTGGCATTTTTGTGTATCTGTTAGTGTTTTAATCTTGTTCATGTTCTCGGCAGGATTGGTAGGTTATTTCTGTTGTAATAGAAGATCGAGTTTTGAACGGCAATTTTTAGGGAGGGAAAGTTGATCAACAGTGCTTTAATTGCTTTACTTATTCTTTAAGAGCGTATAAAAGATAATTTTATTTCTGCAGCGTTATTTAAGAGTATAGTCTCTCTTAGCTACACTGAATCAGGAAATTAAAGGACGTTTAAGAGTTTGGTAGAACGTTTTGATTTTTAGATGAACTGTAGGACATTTCATAAATGGCAGATTGCCGTGATGAGGATTTTTAGTTATTTGTCGTGTGGTGAACTGCAAAGGGGCTTGCATGCTTGCATTATCGGTGTTGATGTGCTATGCTATTTTGTTTTGATGAAATGCTGTCATTTTTTGTTCTTTAATGCGGCTCACTTGCAATTATGCTGTTCGTTGCGCTGCGCGCATCGAATAAATTGCAAGAGGTTTAATTACCCAAGTTTGAGATTTGAGTAAAGACGAACGTTCGGAAGAAGCGAAAAGGAAGCAGTTGTTCGAGTGGGGGGAAACGGTGGAAGAAATCCGTCGAGTCGACGGAGGTGCGACGATGAAGTAATGAACAGGCCATTTGAGTTTTATGATCTTCAGATTTTGTTGGCTGGCGGGAAGAAGAAAGTTCCCCCAGCAGTCAATACAATATGGGAACTTTGCAAACTTTCTCTGATAGCAGGAGCAACGGCCAAGAAGATGAAAACAATCCTTCTTCTTCATCCTTCTTCAACGAGATGGTTCTTCATCAGACGCTACGTGAAAGGCTTAAGGAAGTAATTTGGCGAACCATACAAATAGAACTGATCGTTACAGGCCATGCACGCTATTACCTATTCAGATTTTGCTCGAATAATCTCTCTTCACTGTGCAAAAAGAACGAGATGATGAGCTCCTTTGCGAATAGAGAAATCAAAATGAAGTGGTGGTTAATTTCAGTGACTATACTGAGTTTTTGATTGCCACCGTTCACCTCGTTCCTACTTTAGTTTACGCATGAAAATGAACGTCAAAGATTTTAACGAAATATTGAAGATATTCTTCAAGTGATGCCATTGCACAATAGTAATGCCACCTCTGAAGTGCTTATGGGACATTCTTCGCTCATAATAACGAATCAAAATTGGAAAAAAAGCATGGGAAGCGGAAATACAAACCTATACTGATGCATCTCTTTCATCATATTTTTGAATGCATCAACAACGATCTTAGGTGCATCTGACCATTTCACATAGGTTCCAAATGCAATGTATAGTGTTCCTTTCGAAGCGTTATCATCCAGGAATTCCTTCAACTCGGTCGGTAGAATAGTTGCATGTGGACAATGTGAACCAATTTAGACGATATCCGATGACACTGAAATTTATTGGAACAATCTCTCCGTAAGTGTGACTGCTAGTAATTGCTGAGAAAAACATTTAGAAGCTAATTTCCCAAAATGTAAATAGTAATACGTGAAAAAAGACGAATTAGAATTTTGTGGAAATTTAGCTTGCTAAGAAATGCTAAGAAATATTGCTGTTTGTATCTTGCATGAAATGCTCCCAGTAGGACGAAGTTTTTGCCGCAATCTTCTGAAGGATGCTATAGAGCTCAAGCGTTGGACCGAATAGAATTCTCGAGGAAATCAAGAAAAAGCAGATTGTTTAAGGCATTTGAAAAACAAAAATTATGACATGTTATGTGTGAAAATCGCTCTCAATTTATCGAATGTGAATTTTCTTTTACGATTTTCATTACTACTGAGCTCAATTTAGATTCTAAAAAAGAGAACCTTACTCGTAAGAGAAACAAATATATACGAGGCTCACTTGGTGCAGGGAATGCTAGGTGATTCAATTCTTCTTGGAAATTATACACAGCGTTCGTCCATAAATTAGTGAAAGAGAAATCTTTCACACCCAACATCGAAATTCCCTTAAAAGACTCAAAATCTGATTCCTCTCCTCGTGAAAATCTGACACACTACATACGATATATACTTATTAACGTCAGACCAATAACTATTCACAGAGTGGAATTCGGGTCTGAGCATATAACATTACGTCGACCGATTAGATTAAACGGATGTACGGAAATGCCGCAATAACGAGAATACCTGAAAGCAGTGTCACTTATGTCCTTGGTAAATCAAGTAAGAAGGTGTGACTAGCAATTTATTATGAATACTGACCTCATCAAAACTTCTGTGCCATTGAAGCGGAAGTCAGCCACATAAATAACGGCAAAAGTGAGTGATTCGTTCAGCTTATCATATCCCTAGTATTCCTTAAATTCTCAAGCACATCTCAGGAAAAATTTCATCTTGCAATTTTTCATTCTCTGGTCTCTTACATATGAATCATATGATGAAAATGAATCGTCTGGCAAACTTCCTAAAATTTCCCCACAGGCATATTTAAAATTGAATATTATCATTCTCTTTTATGTGAAAACGAAGCAGCATTGTGACCTTATTCTCGGCGTTTTCGATACCGTATTTAACGGATAATGCAGATGTTGTTTCATCGTATAACGAACGGCAGCGATGTGCAAACTTCTGAATATTATAGTTAATATCGTCTGCTGGCGGCACCCACATGGAAGGTCGACCGATAAAAATTCGAGCTGAAAACTTCCTCATTTCTCAGTGTTTTAAAGTAAATCCATCAACAATTATGAAAGCGTTGAGTGCAAATTTTTTGATCGAAGGGCAATTTCAAATTGCAAGAGCAATCGGGATTGGTCAACAGTGCTGATAGGTAATAATGCTTTCTGCTAAATGTTCATGTATACAAATTTCACTGAGTTGGCAATGAAGTAAATGCTCAAATGCTCTCATTGGTTGACCGCTAATTCAGTGTACAAATAATCGAGCTATGGATAGATGTGTACAAGCAGGTGGATAGAGCACGAAGTTGTGTAATAAAATGAGAATGTACGCCCTCAGTGCTGTCTTGGCGTAAGCTTTTTGCAGGAGCAACATCTTGCATTCTCTTTGGCGCATAAGTATCCATTTCTGTAAATCTGCAGTCACAAATTGGTACTTCTAGGCGAACATGGAAGAAAAAAGGTTCTTTAAGAAGTTTCAAATGTGATACCAAGAGCTTGTTCCCAACTGAAAAGTTGCATCAATACTGTCGTGCTAAACATTATATATGGCTTTCTGTTGATCTTTGCGTTCCTCAAGGCGATTCCGAATCCTCCCATAGCGAAAAGTTCGTCAGTGAATACGACATCCCATGTTGTGTTGAGAACTCTCTCGATCTTAAGATAATATACGTATTTGTCTTCACAAAGATCGTCAACTATGCCCATTTCAAAACTTATTTCTAGGCTGGAAAACTGTTAGTGGTATTTAAAACTGTGAGGATCAAACAATTTAGAACAATCATTCAAACAGTCATTTCCAAAGTCTTTGGTTATGCAAAAAGGCTGAATAAAATTATAAAAAGTATTAAGAAGGTAGCAAGTTAATACAGCGCAAACTATATCGCATTCATGAGAATATTCTCTCCAACGTCCGAATTGTTTACCTTTTGCTGCTATCATTGCTTATATATAGCTATTACTCCTCGATGAAGCTTTGCAGATGCAAATCACCGCCTGCCTTCTACTTCAAACCTTTCGCAGATCTCTGCATACGATGATCCTTGAGGAATTCTCAAATGAACAAGTCTATCGAACAAATCTATTGGTGAATAATTTTTATCTTTCTTATCTTTTTTTCTTGTTATGACGATCACATCGCAAGAATTTACCTCATCGTAGTGATTCGTTAAGACAGCATGAATTGCCGCATCACCCAAAGTAAATAGTTCGACAAGGGCCTGGAAAGATGATCTATTCATGCAAGCAACTCTTTCGCATAAAGTAAAACTCCGAATAGACTTCCTATTACTAAAGCGTCGATCACCGATCTGCTGAGGAACGAAATGCCTCTTGTCTCAAATTTTTTCATTTAAGGGAAGATGAATTTTTTTTTGCCAAGAGAAAAGAATTTTCACTGGTTGGAATTTATTCCCCGGTTCATGTAAAAACTTTCCAGTGGAAGCTTCAATTTACTAACTCTGGAATGTAGGCCACTTAGTCATCTTATCGCACTGAGTGCCTGATCTGTGCTTACTGAAATTCTTCATTGTCTTCCTCTTGGAACAATCTAAATAATAGCACTCAGCTGTGATTATCTCATAGACATCACATACTTGTGGTTGATAGACTTCAGTCCACATTGACTTCAAGTCGAAAGCTGTTTCTGCGGTTAAATGCACGAAGTGATTTGTGATGCCATCTGGGAACTCGAAAGGCTTGTTGTTTTGTGTCGTTTCCAGAAAGTGAACATCATGGCCTGCTTTCTTTAACCTAAACACTCCTTTGATCGGTGTACAATTCTGTCAAATTCGTAAAAATTTTATCAACGCAAATTTTCCCATGAAGGAACCGCTTTACTGAAAACCACTAACAGCGAATAGATGATGTTGATACAGCTGTTTCATATCATACATAAACTATTTGCACCATAGCTTAAACTTGGAGAAGAATTAATAGCAAAGGTCATAACAGCTACTAAGAAATATTTCATTCGCATATGGCCATTTCCAGCCCCTTCCTTTTGAAGAATGATGAGGCTAGCCGAAAAATTTAGCATGCTTAAAAAGTGGTCGGAAACGAGAAAGTCGGCAATTGATGAGCACTAAATCTTATTTGCAGGCATCACAACGAGATGAAGGTTCGGCAAGCATATAGTTTTTCGAAAATTTAATCACACCTTGAAGAAATTCGAAAATTCAGTAACTTAGGAATTAGTAGACCCAAAAATGACGAGAGTGCAATATAAATAAGTGGAACTGACGACTGTAGTAATAGGTGCGTGCCATTTCTCGCGAGTTACTAGTTGTCGTGACTACTCGCGAATATAATCGGAAATTTGTGCAAAATGAATAGTAGATTTAGAATTAGTAAGGTGAATACTGAAAGCGCAAAAGGAAGGCGTGCGTGAGTCAGAATTTCCGTTCACTAGGGCAAGCGAAACAACGAAGGGTAAAAAACGCATTCACTGAGTAGCTTCTACAAAGGAGGAGACATCTGCAACATGGCAATGCTTTTCCCATGAATGCGTACTGCAACTCAAACGGATTTATCATAAAGAAATAATGTTAGCTAAACTACACCAAAATGACGACGCCCTCATAATGAATGCGTACTGTAATTCAAAATGTATTCACCATAAACAAGTGATGTTAGCCATTAGCTAAACTGCAGCCCCACGTCTCTGTAAAAGCAGAGGGCGGTGGATTTGGAAAAGAGCTGCTTCTTCGTGTGATGTGACGCCGCAACTGCTGGCGGCGTAAATTCTCTTCGTTGTCGTAAGTCGGTCTTTTTTGTGTGTATGTTCATATTCTATTTTATTTTATGTCCCTGATAGGTGGTTGTTTAGCCATGGAAGAGTTTTCTGTGACATTATTTAGAAGTGAAAGGTGATAGGCAGCGCCTTGGTCACTGTCCTGTTCCTCTGGGAGGGTGTGAATCGTGATTTGTTTCTGCTAAGTCAATTAAGACTGTGGTCTTTTCTGGAATGTTTGACTCAGGAAGTTATGCGACAATTGAAAGTTGGTAGAACTTTTTAATTTTAGACGAATTGTAGGATGAGGATTTTTATTCAATGGGAGTCGACTTATTTCCTCATCGATGTTGATGTGTTATGCTACTCTGTGTTGATGAGATGTTGCCATTTTGTTCTCCTATGCGGATTAGTTGCAATCATGCCGTTCATTGCGCCGTTTATGCCCATTAAAATGAAGGAGGTTTAATTACCCAAGTTTGAGATTGGGAAGGACGAACGTTCGGTAGAAGTGAGAGGGCAGCGGTTGTTCGAGTGAATTGGAAAGATGGAAGAAATCGTCGACTCGTCGAAGGTGAGACGATCAAGCAGTTGACAGGCCAGTTAAATTTTTCGCGACTTTCGGATTATATTGACTGCCGGATAGAAAGAAAGTTCCCCAGCAGTCAATACACCAGTAGTTTCGAAATATGTGGCTTTGATATACAATGCAATATCGAAATAATCGTATAACAGATTAAATTCTCTTGGGAGCGAATATGCTAAGAAGAAACAAAATTTGTGACTCTGATCAATTTGTACGGGACAAAGTAGTGAAGAACCTCCCGCATGGTTTCATCTATGATGCCGGTAAGTGTAAAGTCCATCTATGAAACACAAGCCAAACGTTTTCTGATGAAGTATATTTAGAAATGAAAGCTTACGCTTTTGCGAGTGGTAGCATACTACCGATGTGACTTGTAGAAGAGTGCATTCCGTGGAATAGAATTGTTGCCGCCTGTACCTTATCTGGGAGAATAATAAGAATCAGCAGTAATATACACGTAGTGACATTCATTATTCTATGTCAATGCCTCCTGCAAATACATATATTCGCACAAAGTTTATGAGGAGATGGAAATCAAACAAGATCTGCCAATGTTAATTATGACTGACCAATTTTTATCGGAAATGTTTTGCAACAAAATGCTCTCCATTTGCGACATCAGGGCACGTTTTGCCAAACATCATATAAGGGTGTTTTTTTTTGAAAAACTGCAAACTCATTAGTGGAGAAAGTGTTTTGATATCTAATGCGTTTTCATAAGTGACTAAATGTGGTGTTCAGAGCACTCCTTCTGAGTATGCAATTGTACTCGATGTGTTCACAATTTTTCATCTTTTTGGACTAATGTGTTCAAAAATTCCTGAGGACCGAAAGAAATGGTTGCCTGAACCATCCGAGGATGAAGAAATCTTTTTTTACGACCGCACTCCTTTTATAGTGTTATGCACATAAAATGACAAAACCCCCTTACGGATGAAATGCGTCGAATAAAGTGCAATGCGGAATGGCACAATTTTTGATGCCTCTATCAACGGCTAAAGGAATACTCAAATTTGAAAGTTAACTAGGTGAGCCATGTTGCAAATGCGACCATTTTATGCGCATTCGAACCAATGACCAGTCCTCGAGAGCGATGTGACTCAGCGGGAATGAAATAAACCATTGGTGAGTATGTTCTTTATTGATATTCTCTGCGTATACTCATTCATAAGCGCACATTTTATTAAGTTCTCGAATTACATCGAAATAAGATGAGAGCTGTCGAAATTAACGATAGGTTCGGTAAGTGACAATGCTGACTGCGATAGACTGACTTCATACAATGAACTCATTTATTCGACTATTCTCGTAGTTGAACGCTGCCGGAAGGCAACTCGCTCCTCTCGCTGAACGATCAGCACAGCGTCTGCTGATGTTCCGAGGATGACTTCCGGTCATAACTCCTTCCGGTCACAAGCACTGCATTCGGCCTCCTTACGGCATAATGATCCGTTGGCGAAAGAGAATAAACTGATTGCATTTAGATGGAGTCATCGGTTTTGCTTTGCGGTCCTCGTTGGGGTCGTAGTGTGGGTGTGAAGAAGTTGTTTTGTTGGCCTAAAATATGGAGTACTGTGTGGTCGGATGACAAGCTGATTTCAGCATATTTATTCTTAGTGAGAGACAATTGCATTCCACTATAAAACTCTTTGCTGGGCATCAGTGAAGACCTCATTACTCCTCATCAAATATCTTTCCTTTTTAAATCGCCATTCAGGCTTCACTTTGAATAGAATAAATTTGTTAACAAATTCTTCCTTCGGACATCCATCTAAAGAGCGAGACGTCGGTGTTCGTCAAGAACTCGTTATTTTACGCGTTCTGCTAGAATGTACGAAAGTTGATTTCGTTAGTCTCTGAATTGGAGGGATCTTCACCGAAGTCAAATCATGCGAATTTAGTTTGTTCGGGTGGCTGACCGTCTCACAAGAAAAGCTATGTGGTGCATTATTTGTAGCATCTTAAACATCCGCTCAACGATTAGCTTAATAGGCAAAACCGCAAACGGCAAACATCCTATTGGCTTCCATAGCATACGCTGTTATTCGTTGCAACCAATGAAGGCTCAAAAAGCTGTGGCGCTGAAGTTTTTTTAAAGTGTGGCCAGACTGGCGGAATTTCGGAATCGGTACAGGGAAGAAATTATAGCCACATGCCCTGCATCATTTTCTTGAGGACCGCAAACGATAAACACACGAGAAATATAAAACAAATTAGATGCGGAAGCCGACGACGGCGGAGTTTCTTTTATTTTCTGTCTAGCACATTTTGTAGAGAAAATTTTTTCTGAAGCCATTTAATCGAACGCATACCTTTTCATTGCTGGAAACGTTGCAGAACTTCATGCTCTTGTTATCCTGAAAGACGTTGACAAAATGAGCAAGATATATTCGGATTTCTCACATTTCGAGAAATGTCCGGCAGTGTCCCGAAGTGCTGAGGACTAAAGGAATGCGTTGGTGCTTGAGGAACTTTTGCAATTTGCGACCTTTGACGTGAAATGTGTAGTTGTTTGAGTACAGCTCGCTGTAGTCACACCAATTGCTTCTTGCCTTTGACACTTGCTGGCAGAAGAATGGATATGATCATTCATATATGCATAATAATCTTGGAAGATTTCATTAGAAAATTTATCGAATAGAAAATTCACCTTTATTGCATCAGTGACCTCCTTCACTTCAAATGATTTCTCACTCGCAGAATCTTGCGATGTCAGCGAATCAAGTTCATTTGGAATATTCCCCACTCGGACACATGGCGTGTCGCTGAAAAGGGCTGATAAGGAAATGAGTCATATGGAAATGGTTGATTAGCATTCTTTGCGCAACTATGTAGACTGCAGTGAGATTATGTACGTACAGAATTTATGCTAGGTGAATTCACATAAGAAGCACGGCGGATAACGTCGAACTTTGATCTTTCTATATGTTTCTTTTATCCATCAAACAAAGAACTTAATGATGGCTTTATGGAGCCCTATCAAATTTAACCTGTATAGTTCGTTAAAGTTGAGGATTCGGCTCAATCGTCGTCTTAGTTCAATTTGACGTTCGAGAAGACTGATGTCATCATTGGTGCTGAAAAAAACAAATTGTGAAAATACTTTAACGTGCGATGTTTCTTTAGCAATGTGTTATAATATTTATTTGCGAATTACTTTTTTTCTAAACAGTTTTAAATACTTTTTTTGTTGCGATGAAGAAAACATCTCGAATCTTTAAAAAAAACTAAGTTATCGACAAAATTTGTCTGCGCTCAGGTAATATGAAAGATGACAGTTTCATATGTTCGAATTTTCAGAGTGGAAGTTACTTTCTTTTCATCGATCGAAAGCTTAGAAATGGGACAGAAGTGAACATCGAAATCACTTTCTCGATGAAGCATTACATGAAATAGCACGAGAACCCAGTAAGATTATATTATATTAATAATATTGTAGAGCGCTGCTATTAACTTCGATGAAAGGAGTAGACAGTTGAAGAATTTTCTACAATAATAGCTGACCTCTTTTTGTTTGACCTGTGATGGTGCTGCTTGCCTTTAGAGTTGTCTTTTTGGTTCGACGGCTGAGTCTGCGGCGAAATCTGAAATCACATCGGAATTTAGGTGATTAAAATGACTTTCCAGAACAAGCTAATCTCTTACTACATGATTTTGGACCCTTTGCAATCAAATGGCATACCCTCCTTCCTACTAATGCAAAAGATTGCTAAGTGACCCAGTTCCTTCAGCTTTCTTATCTTCCTAGAAAATCACAGCGAATGGTTTACTGATGAATCACTGCGTTATCATTTCCGGTGAATGATCGAAATTGGTTGACAGTGATTTCGATAATCGAAATTCAACCAAAATGTTTAAATAAATAACGGAGAAATCATCGCAACAAAGTTCAAATCTACTACATATTAGCTATTTGTGTGCTCTGATTACCAACAAGAAAATGCTTATGCATTCTATAACAAATACTCACCTTTGAATGCATTGTGAAGAGATATGACAGTTGAATTCCTTCTGTAAAATCTGCAATATATCAAAAACTGTACATAAATATTCACCAACAGTTATTTGTTTTAACGTGCGCTAACAGAAAAGTAAATAGTTCGTGTAGAAATATATCAACGGTATTCCCACCCGCTTTCAATGATTTATAATATTTTTTTCCAGTAGTAGAAGTAAAATGGAAGCGCTTTCGAACAAATTGCCCAACATTCTCGTAGTATTCATCATTCTTATTGCTCACCTCCTCTCTTCTCCCACCCCTCAACAACTCCAAAGCTCAAGAGCAACTGAAAAAGGTCGGCTGGAGAATATAAGAAACGCTATAAAAAAGATTACTTGTAATAAGGATTATTACAAGAAGTATTACTTGTAATAATCTCTCTCTACATAAGAAAAGAACGCTGAAATAGTTGTCGCCGCCGATGTCAACGCCATTGACTAACTATGCTATGCTTGTCGGCCGTATGCGAATATATAGTACCATTTTGATCATTTGATCTTGAGTAGATGACAGCGAAATGGGGTTTTCTGTTGTTGTCATCGATGTGTGCCTAACAGCACACTCTTATTTAGGAAAGCCCTTTCGATTGATGTATGCTCACCTATCAGTTGATACATATTTAAAAAAAGCAGCACATAGAGAGCACTTTTGACTGATAACGTTTTGAAATCCCGACAAACGCCCTTGTTTCATTGAAATGAGCGCTCCCCTATCGATGTTTACAAATTTTTTTGCATTTATGAACAATGCGACGTTGAAGGCGAAAGATCATCGATAGAACGTTCTTGATTGTGCAAAAATACTGTTATTAGATGCTCGATCAATTTGTTCAATTTTATTTCGAAATAGATAGTTTTGTTGGGTCGAACACTCTTCATTGGTTTGATTTCACCAAAAAAAGTTTATTCGGCTATGGCTTAAGATTCTTTTTTGTAGCGCGACAAATTTGGTTGAATATTGTCACATCACAACCCTTCATGAATTCCAACTAAAGCATTTACTATAATACACTACAATGTAAAGTTATACTGATAAATGTAATCGGTACTAGATATACTAGGTAGTGTACTAAATCCTATCAACAGGATTCACTGTGCCATACTATAGCGGACTTTTCCAGAGGTTGGAGAACAGAATGATGCATCGCACGCTTTAGCCAATCAAACGTAACACAATATAGTTCCTCTCATCAGTGCTTTTCCAGTTGCACGTATGGGAATTATTTGACTCTACGAAACGAGACTACTTGAATTGCGTCATTTGTATGCCGCATGACCTAGAGTAAGTATGAAATTTGGGTGGCAAACATCAGCTCATTTTTATTTTCACGTTTCGTCAAATCAAACATTGAATATTCATAAAATCAAAATAATGAAGCAATCGTTTTTTTTTTCAATCTCTGATAAGTGGGGTTGTCATTTGACACTGTGACGAGGTTTTTGAACGGATTGAAAAAGTGGGATCCTTTCATTATAGCTTATCAAGCATTGTTGATGTTTCAATACGTCTCGATGTGACGTGACTGACGATTTATCGCGCTCACGTGATCAACGAAGCAATGAATTGGGATTTAGGTGATGCTCCCCTAGTAAGAAAATTTTGAAAATATGGTCTAGGAACCCAGGATCTGTGCTCCGAATTTGCCGTTCATCTAGGAAACTCAATCTATCACAATCCACAATGGCAGATTTATATTCCAAGCAAATCTTTGCCCTTTTCCGCAGCGCGTCTCCCTTAAACGTGTACGCAGAAATCTCTGTGACGATGGACGACCGCCTGTTGGCGACCAACATGGACTTCTTTGAAAAGCTGCGAATCTTTGGAGTCGTGAGGGGCGGAAGAAACGTTGCGCAGGTCTACGATAAATTCCATGCATCGAAATCGTCGTTTCTTCATAATCAGGGCGGAATAAGGGATAAATTAAGATTTAGATGAATGATATTCCAATATCTGCCATTGTATATCTGCCAGGTGCAGAATATTGGATATGTTTCATCGGGCTCATCCCTGCAATCGGCTCTACTCTAATCGCATAGAATGCAACACATTTCGTGTTAATTGCTATTTGTAGGAAACAAAATACGTCGCGTCGATATGCAGCAACGCTCATTCATCCTGCTCGAAAAAAGCGCAATAACTTGAGTTGCTGCATAAAAGCGTCAACAGTATGTGAAATAGATTAGAATCTTCTTGTTTTCGTTGAAATGGAAGAATATTAAGCATCATTTCAGTCTCATCTTACGCAATCGTATACAAAATGCAATCGCAGATTACTCACACAGTTATCAGTGTCCACTATGAGAAGGGTCTTCCTTTCCTTATCAAACGCTCTAAACTTGGCTGCTCAAATATGCGTAAACAACATAATAGAGAAACGGTGCACGTAGTGTACTGAAACATTCGCTGGAACCTTCCAAACATTAAACACTATGGAAGTCAATATCACACTCTCCCTTAATTAGCTTCTTTTCCAACTTTTTATAACCTCTTATGCCACCCTCTTCCCTCTTTCCTCTTCCGTTCCCTCTTCGAGCCTACACTGGAGGGACCCTGTTGCTCGAAGGTTTTCGACCAATCCATCTAAAGTCATTCAACTCAAGTCATTCATCTCAATTGTTTTGCAGAAACCCGAAAGACATGAAGTAATCGGCAGTTGAGAGAAATGTTCTTAAACTTTAATTTTGCTTAAGGATAACGCTAATGCAGGTCAGTAGCCATAATTTCATTCTGTTTTTCTATAGCTGACTGTCACAAAAGCTTCGCGAGAAGACGTTTTAACTTTTTTTTAAAATTCAATCATGCAGTACGGAATTCCCTTTTTGACGACTTTTATTTGATTCACTTATCCGATACAAGTGCTCAAATCTATCAGCAACAACACCGTAAAGTTTCTTCATACTTCAATCGAACATCATCACAGATATGTGTAGTTTTGCTAAATTCTTAACAAGTATTGCAAGTCTCTGATCTCCCACAGACCAAATGCGTACCAGTCAATTAGCGTATTTGCAAGCCTCGCTTCTCAGAATAGAGAGAGAAAGGATTACTGTTCACATGACTACGAATATTATGCGACAGTATGAGCAAAAATGTGTCACAGATTTGCAGTTTTGTATGTCCGCACCAGCAATGTAATGTATAATTAATTGTTCAAATGGCTTCAACATAAATAATAATCTTTGTATGGATCTATGTCGGTCACATCTCAACTGCGGCTTGATAACACTGTGTGCGCACAAAGTGACTGTAGAGTGGTATGCAGACCACAAGCAAGTGATGCGTGATGTATGCTCCCATGCCGCTCTTAGCATTTTTTTCACTACCGCCTTTCAAACGCTCGTATTCCGAGTTCAACAACCTTTTTCATTGGGCCCCATCACACTCAAATCGAGAGCCCCTAGATCGGTTTTTTTTGCTGTGTAATGCTAAATGCACGTAATGAACACATCTATAGCTCCATCAATGTTGCCCTTCTTGTTTTCGTTGAAATGGAAGAATATTAAACGGAAGCCCCCGATTTCGCAACCCCACTGGAAAACTTACTGTTGCCTGTCAGCAGTATCTGAGAACGGAAACGCTATAGACTGATCCCGCTAAATCATATATATATATATATATATATATATATAGAGAGAGAGAGAGGGGATGTGACTAATTCCGTTTTTCCTCGTTGCGACCACAACTCTTTAAAATGCGGAATTTCGAGCTATTTTCTCTATGCCTTCCTTTGCCCACTCTCTTGGATGAGTTTGCTGGTTAGCCGGATCGGTGTGGTGTGTTGGTGAAAAGTCTGCTCAAAAGTCGGAAGGAAGGTCCCCACCCCGTCATTCCTTTTCATGGTAGGCTTTCTCCACAAGTTTGCTATTTAATGAGAGTACCCTGTCGTGAACAAACGACGTTGACGGTCGTATGTAGACGACAGAAAAGAGAATGGAAAGATCGACGGTTTATTAGAAAAGAGATTAACATAGTTAAGGTCGCGATGCACCTGGAGTAAAACTAACAAGCTGCGCAGTCATGTCACAAAACTGGCAGTATGAAAACAATGACCGAAACAAGGACAATCAAAAGCGGTAACTTTGATGGTGGGCAGGTTGGGCGACTTGAGCGATATTGTACACGCTAAGAGCGGGATACAGCTTTAGAATGTGGTACCTTTTGCCAACTGTGGCAGGGCCCGATACAATGAAGCGCAACACAAACCACATGGAACACGAGGTGTCGGGCGACTGCTTTCGTGCCGACACCAGGTTATCAGGTCATCAATGTACCTTAGCCTAACTTGTGCGGTTGACTGTTGTTCACCGCAGTTTGTTTTCCCGCGCTGTCGATGATTTTCTCTTTGTGCTTGCCGACTTCTCTGCCGGGCTCGCAGCTACTCGAGAACTCCACACTGGATCAATTACAACTGGCCACATAAAGAAACTGGCCTGATTTGACGAGGGCTCGTCCACTTGCGCCCTTCCCCTTTTTAAGGCAAATCTTTACCAACCTCTTGGTTGGGTCGTCCCAAGTTTGCTTACACGGTTCGGGGGATACCTTTCTGCTCTGCGATCGCCCGACACCTCAAACTTGGGTAATTAAACCCCTGACTTACTTTAAAAACAACGCAAAAACGCGGCATAATCGAAAGACAATTACACAATAATCATAAAACTTCACCTGAGCGCAATGAGGTGATTTTTGATGATGAGCTAATGAATGAGGTACAAACAAATGGCAAGAAGAATACAAAACGTCAAAGTTAATGATGAGATCGAAGAACTTAGACGCAAGCAACAAGGAACAATGAGAATCGAGTTGAAATACAAGAAAAAAAACAACAAACGAAAAAGTGCTGACAATTAGTGCAAACCCGCTATGCGTACTCACGACCGCAACCCCGCTTGAGTAAGACAATATAGTCGCTACAGCCAGAGGTTAACTTGGATCGTTCTGTGAGTCACCGCATTGAGACACAGTTTGATTTATTGTCTGCAGCAGCTAAGTAAGTCACTCGCATATCTTCGCGACATACTCTTCGAGATGAACCCATTGCACACAATCGCTCGTGTACACATATACAAGGTAGAGGTAAAGGGTGTGACTATTCGGCTATGAAGTGTGACCATTTCACTATGAAGTGCAAAGGCGGGTGAAAATGACAGAGACTGGTTGTTGGAAATGGGTCAGTGGTTGAATCGGTCGCTGGGGCTTAGTGGTTAAAACGGTCGCATGTGTCAATATGTGTGTGGTGTGTGTGCGGCGTTGTATGTGGTCTGTTCCAGTTTGGCAAATGTGTGTGGGAGAGTGTGGTATGTGTGGTGCGTATGAAACGTTGTGTGTGGTCTGTTTCAGGTTGAGTGGGAGAGATTCCGTTTGACATATATGTGTGGGACAGCGTGGTATGTGTGGTGCGTATAGGGTTGGGTTGTGGTAGCTGGTGCGCGGGGTGTGCGTTTGGAGCAGTATTTTCGAGGAAACATTATAAGGTTATTTAAAAAGTTGTAACCTCACCTCACAAAGTTATAGACCTTCAGTAAGCAAGAACAGTTGTCATAGGTGCTCTAAACTTGTATTTTTAAAGGAATCCTGCGCATCGCTGAAGATTTGCTCGTATTTTGTGTTGTATTTTCTCTTCTTTACAAAATATGGCTTTATTTTGTTGGAAGCTTTCTCCACACCTTTCGAAAACAGTCTCTGCACTTCTTTGTCCTTCAATGATCCAACACAATCTTGACAAAAGTGTACCTGTGTTAACAAATAAATGTTTTAGATTATTTCATCGATTGTAGAGTTAAATTTGAAAAAAATAGCATATTTTGATAGCCTTCATGCATGCAACACAACTGGAGGCACAGTGGTAAACGTGGATCGCTTTCGGGAGGATCAGCCGCCAGAAAATCTTCAAATATTTATCACGGTCGTGCTTGGTATTAGTTTGTGGCCGAACACCGGTCTGTCTTCTCTGTATGTAACATTTGTTTTAAATTCCTTGTATACAACTGGTTGAACCTACATCTGATGAAAAACAATATTTCATTTCCACTTTATATATGCTTATTGCGATAGACATTCGACATATTGAATAGTTGAATACACAGTGTGGCCAGAACTGTCGAGCGATGATCAGCGCAATGCATCGATCGGTGATTGAGAAAGTTTAAAACCTTAAGAAAACGGACAAAAATTTACCAGTAAACGTGATAATATTTTAGTAATTTACAAACGGCTTCTAGAAAATGGGAGCATTCAATATTCTTATTTTGGCAGAAGCAAATCCTCTCAGTGTGTTTTAAAAATTTTTGAAAACTAGGGTTTTTGATGCATCAAGTATTCATACAATCGAAAGCGCAAATTAAGACCGAAGCGAAAGGCATGGTCAACATCTCTGTCAAGTACTATTCCTAATGTTATGAATACTAGTGTGATTAAACTGGGCCAGAATTAATGTATGCATGCAGAATTCTCTTACGTTTGCACCAATGCCGAAGCGTGAAAAAAAACGCTCTAATTTCTCCGTCACAAGGCCACTTATGTCGACCACCCAAAACTGCCGGTGTGCGAAATTTGGTACATCTTCCTGCACAGGTGCGACTAACAATTCTCGGAAATCAGATGATGAAGAGGAATGATGTATCAAAAACATTTGTGCAGATCGTAATCGTGTTTGATTACATTCGGCCTTGTTCCATTACTGATGACTTCTGGTATCTTCTCGATGTTCCTTCGTAGGACAGCTGTCTGCTCGATCTTCACACTGATTTCTGAAATCACCAGTCTGTTTGAAGAATGGAAAATCAAAAAAAAGGTCGAAAAACACATCGCGGCAGCCATCAGGATATAAATTTACAGCTCTGAACGTCAGTACAATCATTTTCATCCCCAAAATACAGGTAACACGTGCACTGATCAATTCACGTTTTAACCTAAAGATGTACTCGCTCAAATATTTGAAGGCTACATTTTTCTCCTCGAATTTCCTATTCAATGTGAATCTACCAGCTGTCAAATGCGAACTGTGGGAAATGCATTCAACTTTTTGACACATTGAAATATCTGCAAGTCGCTCGATCAGCAAATGTGAAAACTGATGTCGGTGGTCACCTCATATCTATAAATTTTCATAGCTTTAGTTCCTGTGGTGCATCCGTAAACATATAAATACGCAAAGAAATGACTTCATTTAATACGCTCTTGAAGGATAAGCTCTCAAAA
The DNA here is from genome assembly GCA_006503575.1 of Baylisascaris schroederi. Classification (NCBI taxonomy): domain Eukaryota; kingdom Metazoa; phylum Nematoda; class Chromadorea; order Rhabditida; family Ascarididae; genus Baylisascaris; species Baylisascaris schroederi. The sequence continues at coordinate 45,450 of QEWY01001003.1, read as the reverse complement.
ACACATAATAACGAATCATTTGTAGTTTTGCACGAACAAGCGGATCAATGCAAATACAAAAGCTTGTGTACTAATTGCTCATCACTTGCAAAGCTGATAGGTGGGTGAGTGTGATCCTAAACGTTTATCGCACCGTCCCACCCCAATCCCCCTCCCGTTCCCCTAGCAGCACAGTGTGATCAATACATTTTCCCACGTTGATCCATTTAGTGCTTGCTGAATCGACAAAATTGAAAAACGGGAAAATCCTCACGCATTTCAAAATCGTCGAATGATTTTGAGATTTGAAGAAACGCCTAACTTACTTCTTTTCGCCCTCCATTTGCTCCCGATAAGCCTTCCTTCTCTCTTCCAACTGTTCCAAGAAAGCGTTATGCCTTAACGAGTGGAAACCTTTCGGGTAGCCACTGAAAATAATGGAATCATCATATAAAATCACTATAAACTTTGCTAAAACATCGATAAATATAAGGCGGCTGTGGAATGTGAATTCTCTTGCGAAATGGTCCTCAACGAGTTACATTCGACTAATTCTATGAGCAGCACAGCTCGTTCGCTATGACATCGTTAGCGCTGACTAGGACTGCAGCACACATATTATGAACATTGTTTATAACACTCGAAACTTGTTCTCATCGCCCTTGCAGGATTTTTGAAACAATATGAAGGATCGTCCCATTTGGGAAGATTTTCGATATGCTAGAAAATACTGTCGAATGCCTTTCAAGATTTGCATTGTTCATTCAAACGAATTAACTTAGTGGCAGAAATTGGAAGAGGTAAAGAAGCGATGTTGAAAATGATGTTGGCGAAATACTGAGCAAGTATTAGTGGGCAACAATTCAAACCAACCTCACCTATGGTGTTCCACAATTCTGTGTTCGCATGTATCCAAGTTTCCGCAATGTATACATGGCGGATAGTGCTGAAATCATATGAGTCCATAAAATGCGATCGCTGAATCAACTTTTTCATTTGAATCAAATAAAGGTTTAAATGAAGAGAGCTGAATGCAATATTTCCGTGACCGAAAGATATGCTTTTCTGGGCACTTTGTTTCCGCTGGGAATTACACATCTGTGGCATCATTCTGCAGAAAATTCGACGTAATGTCTATTACAGTATATCTCACAATGCCTGAAATACAGTATGCTGTCACAGCTGGATCTAAAAAAAGCTCAATCGCGTATTCTCGAATAAATCCCGCTCCAAAAGCCATCAACAAATTAGAATAATTGCTGTGAGGGATTCAATTTCTTAGTTCTTTTTCATTTTTTCGCTTTGTGCTTGCATAGGCGACAGCTCCTCTCCCTTCCTATGCACTACCGTGCATCCTCATCGTCTATACAAGATGCACATTCAAATTGCACTTGGTGGAGGGTAAAAATAAACTTAGAAAAAAAAACACCGTACTTCTCCTTAGCTAAAATACTGCTTCTGCCGCCTCCATACTTCCACACTTGCACAATTTGTTAATTAGTAAATCTTTCATGGCGATTATTTCATTGAACAGGCAATGTCGCGACTATTCGCGAATATAATTGGAGTTTTTGAAAATCGAGTAGTAGATTTAGAATTTGCTGAGGTAAACATTGAAAGGGCAATAGATATGCGAATGTGAATCAGAATTTCCGTTGACTAAGACATGCGAAACAACGAGGGGCAAAAGCGCATCGGCTGAGCAGCTTCTACAAAGGAGAAAACATCTTTGAATGGGTACTGTCACTAAAAACGGATCCATCATGAAGAAATGATGTTAGCCAAAGTGCAGCCCCAGATCCCTGTAAAAGCGGTGTGCAATAGGTTTAGAAAGAGCCGTTCCTTCGAGCTACGCGAAAGCAGCAAGTGCTTGCTTGCGGTGTGAATTTTTTACATTATTGCGACCTAGGCCTTTTATTTGTACGTCTGTTTGTGTTTTATTTTTATTCATGTTTTTAATATGTTATTATTGTGATGGAAGATCGAGTTTTGTGTTGCATCGTTTAGGGTGGAAAAAGTGATCAACGTTGCCCTGATCGCTGTTCTGATCTTTTAAGAGGGTGGAAGTCGTATTCTTATTTCTGCAACGTTAATTAAGACTATAGCCTATCCTAGCTACAGTGATTCAGGAAATCAGGGGACAGTTGAGAGTTTGGCAGAAAGTTTCGATTTCTCAGAACAACTGTAGGACGTTTGCTAGGTGGGAGATTGCCGCGACGACTTTCAGTTAATAGAAGTCGACTTATTTGTCATGTTGTGAACTCCAAAAAAGCGTGCATGCTTGTAGTAACGGTGTTAATGTGCTATTCTTTCTTTCTGTTTTTCATTCGTTGGGTTCATTGAAGATCTGTAATCGAAATTCCGTCCAACCGAGGGAAGGATAAAGTTCAGTGGTAAGAGCAGCACAAATATTCAACGCGGAAACAGTTTCTATTCATTAGCACAAATGTCGCTAATAAAACACAAACAACCCTTCAAAGAACAATAGAAACAGTGAGAGAAATGCTGATAAACGGATTTTATGTGAGCAAAAATGCGCCTACGTGTGCGAATGCTTTTGAAACGTTGAGGCATTTCGTAGACAAATTAAAGGCACATCGTTAGAAAAGTATTATCACGCTCACCGACGAATCGCTCAATGCTCTCTAGTACTACACGTTTAATTGAAACGCTGCCTAAAACACTTTCGTAGTATACTGAAGGACGTTGTGAATATACTTCAAACGCATATAAATCGCTACACAGGAAATACGCTTCATAAAAGCGCATCGACACCCGAGACATAGCTCTATCATGTAGTGGGGTCCTGTAGAATTCAGCTGGTTTCCCATTCCTCCTGGCAAGTAATCCGCGGACTTCAATGGCTTTTTCACCTTCTCCTTATTTTTGCAGTGAATCTATTTGTTCGATCAACAGGCTAACGAATTGCATAACGCCCATGAGTAGCACATGCAATGAGGAGCTAAGCCAATGGCTGCATCATATGCCTCCTCGAAATTAATATACCGGCATAACCATATTCATGAATGAAAACAAAGAAACACTGTTGCAAAAAATCTTTCAATAAAATCAATTCAGCGATGATTTTGTTATGCGCACAAAACTTCCCTGCATATTTCAATTCCGATGCTTTCATTTCTGCAAGATATGATATTCTCCTAAAAATTTCCTAAATTGCAAGACTGTAGATAAAAGTTTGCCATTGAATCGTGCTGCTGCTGTTACAAAATTTTTAATTGTGGGTAGTCGCCTCATAAAAAACTGTCGCATAGGCTTACACGTATTAAAATAGTACTGCGTTCAGAGATTCTGTGATCAACGGAAACGGGTGTCAAATCGATTTTCTCGGAGCATTTTTCTCTAGCAGTGTCTAGAAACTCTCAGATGCCAGCATGGAATATTATCGTGGAAGAAGAATAGCATCGTCGAACAGTTTTCAGTTGAAGTTCCTTCACCAAATTAAATCAGCATTCTAAATGCTTAACCTTGCTGACCATTGTAAGCACTGAATTGGAGAGTTAGCATGGCGACAACAGAAATCTAAACACGCGCAAATAACGAGCGTTCTCACCGAACAAATTATATTCATGCAGAGAGGCATGCGGGCATCCAGCTGGCAAAAACGAATGATAAATCTTTGTAGAACAAGCGAAGAGCACATCCTCTCCCACTTACCTATAAAGTACTTTGTTGCATAACTCGGTAAATTAGGAATAATTCTAGTCTAATCAGGGATATAACTGCTCATTATCAAAATGCATTTATGAGCAACACTATAGCAATAAACCTATGAAATTATCGACTTCGCCTGCCGTATTGCAGTTCGCAAACAACGGCCGATAAATGCAATCGTAGTGAGGAAAGATGGCAAAGGACGCTACAGATGTGGTAAACATATGGCAGCACGAAACCAAACACACAGTAAGTACATAGTAAGTATGGAGCCTCGTTTCGCTATCTTAACCATCGAAAATGCTGCGTCATGGTTTCGACCTTAGCGACTGCCACTCTGTAAACACTGTGATCGTAGGCTTGATGAAATTGTCGTTGACAAACCACACAAGAAAAAAAAATTGCAATGATGATAGTGGAATCGAAATCGATGAGTCAATGAGAAATGACAGATGAACTCATTGATCAATGAGAAATAACAGATGAACTCACGGTAGGAAAAATGAAGCCTTTTTTGCATCTATGTTGGCGAATTTCTGCATTTCCCGCGCATAGTTAAATCTCGAAAGATAATGAAGGGTTTTCTTTGAATGGATTTAGCAATCTCCTCAAGGCAACATTATTTTACCCAAACAAACATTCTTAATGCAGCAAATTGCTGCCAGAATTGCCGTAGTACGAGATTAGTTCAAAACCCCCTCGTTCCCATTCCCTTCCCCCATTCGTTACTGCGCGAATCACCCAGTAATAAACGTAGGCTTTCTATGTTTCGGCTATACTGTGCGCTCTACTGGAGCGCTCAGCTCTCTCGTCCTTTCCTTTGTATGTATGTTTCATGGGGCACATTTCTTCAAATGATGGAAAATGCTTGCCTCTTCATTGAGCAGTGTTAGGACTACAAATGCTAGGGAGGTTTTTATGTTGGAGATGCTCAGGAGCATTATGGAGTACTATTGCTCGCAGTGTTGCGCTCATTTCTGGACACTGTTTCCTCGACTGTTTAATACTTCCATTCAACTGTCTTCATCTCTTTTCAAATCTCTACTTCTCCGCTCCAATTTGCTGAATTTTTTCAGAGATGCTGCATTTGTTGATCACATTTTTATGTTTTTTGTATTGCAAATTTTGCATTTCAGCAAGTCAAACACTTTATTCACTGCTGAATGCGAATAAGAGCCATCTAAATGAAGCGGAAGTTGAGGTTTTAATCTCCGTATTGTTTACGAGCGCAATTGACGTTCACGATACATTATAAATTCACTGCATTTCGGACATTTAGTAAGTCTTGGTGCACAATTTGTACACGAATTACGATGACGACACGGATTGAATCTCATCGTTGCCTGAAATTGTTGATTTCAAAGTTGACCATTGAATATTGCTATGTGTAAAAAGGAAATATTTGATTGCAACAGTTCTCTTTTATTGCTTACCATGTAGAACTCTCATATCATGGAAGTGAATGTTCACACATGCAAGATATTAGGTTATAAATAGGTCATTCCTTCCTCTTGTTTCCTTCCCTTCCCCCTACGTTAAAAGGCACTTATTAACTTAGCAGCTGCGAAAGCGCTGACTTATCAGTATAAGGTGATAAGAAATGTAAACCTTTTCTTTTCCGCAGATAACGCATATATCTTCTTCGTCCAGCATCTGCAAATAACACATTCTTATTTATTCGCAAACATCTATTTACAGTTTATCACTTTCCAACACTTCGGCGACCTCGAATACAATGTAAAACAGAACGACTATCATTTGCCAATACACTTCCACAACCGTGTAAATTTTTTGAGGTCATTTTAGACACTTTGTTGGCGAATCTTGATGACAAATAATAAAAAAAAACTTAAGCCTTTTTTAGTGTTCTGAAGTCGCAAGTATTTGTTTCTTTCCTTTGAGATCTCTTTTATCGTGTTACAAAGTTTGAATAGGCGTTGCACATAAAAGGAAGAACATGTTTCAGATATCTGTTACAATATTATTAAGCGCAATACGACCTAGTATTCACTGGGAGAGGGGCAAAAATATTACATGCAACTTATGCGATTGCTAATCGAAAGTGTTCTTCTATTGTCCGGTCAATCTGTTCAATGAGGTGATATTTTCTGAAATTTATAGGTTTTTTGAAGTTGAAGAGGACACCTTATACTCATGACGATGTCCTCCACTTTGACCAGTGTGATGATGGTGGTGATGGTGATGAGTGCGGTGAGTTCGCCCTTCTTTCGCTTCAGAAGTATCTTTTCTTTCGGTCTTTGGTGGTTCCCTAGAATAAAAGAACGAAAACATTACATGGGCTACTTAAAAATGCATCGAACTGCTAGGTCGAAGAGTGGTCATATGATGAGTATTTTGACAACAATATTTACTGGAGTTTTTCATCACTTTTCCTGTTCGACTGCATAAGCGCTGAAGGACTTAAAGTTGAAGCATCGACTTCCAATGTTGACCATCTTAAACGTCAAGGTTTCTATCTTTATAGTGGCTGACATTGGACTTTTTGAGGGTGACTTTTTGAAGGTTTTCCCAGCATAGGAATTATCTCTAAGGACGATTGCGGCGCCACTTCATGCACTCGAAACACTGCTTTAACGGTTTGAATCAAGCATTTTCCAGCTCGTTCATAATGTTTGAAATAAATCGTCCAAAACTACGAACGTGACCTCTGAGACGCTTTCCGTTTCTTTCTTTACCGAAACTTGACAGAGTTGAAGATTCTTCGGCATTTCAAAAACGTATGCAAATAAGATGCTCATAGGGGTTCAACCGTTATCAGTTGGTAAAATATTATCGTGTTGCGAAAACGCCACATGACTGATGGATTTTCGCGTTCGTCAAAAAAATGACTGAATTATTACAAGCTTAGGCTTCATTTCGACCAGAATAGAACATTTCATTCTTATAACGTTAGAAATTTAAGAAAGATAATGCTGTCTAAAATTTTGCGTTTAAAAATCCGACTGCATTGAAAAACCCTCTTTAATGCAGGAAAGACGGAACATTCCACTTACTTCTCTTTTATTTCCTTCAATTTATCCATCGCAGGTGAACAACCACAACTTCTGCCGCACTCTCGACATGCTCCTTTCGAACCCTTAATATACTCGTATTTCATATGCCCGGATTCTCTAAGGGTTATTTAAAGGTGTAAAGAGTACCTTAATTCATGTTGTTCTTTCCGAATATTTTTTTTCAAAGCTTGACTTATGGAACTGTGCCCAAAGCACTATGTTTTTCTGCCTCATATTTCCAGCAGTTGAAATTTTCAAATTATGGGAATCGATCCTGTATCGTAGCCGTGAATCGCATCAACAAAGACCTTCTGGATTTAGACTGGAAGCTTAGAATGAACATACAGTTAAACGCAGTAGGACGTTTCGCTGCACTCCGAAATTGCAGAAACTGAAGCTTGGTGCGTGAAACTATCGACAACTACAAAACTACTTTGCATTTTTGCATATCTTGTATCTTCTACAGTTGTTTTCGAATGTGAAAATTGTTTTTTTTTCAACTGCAGTTCATCTCAGCAGCGAAACAGAAGGAAATTTTGAACAGTTAGTGAACACTCTCTTGGAAAGATCACAATTATAATGAATATGTATTCAGTTACTGCTTACCTCAGTCGACATGACGTGGAATAGAACAGCTGACTGTCAACCTGAAACAGATTTTCAATTGGTTTTACCTAGAGTGTTGCGATTTCCATTTGCAGAATATGGCGATAGGAGCAACTATCCTGATTCACGATAGTCACCGCGTGAATCCTAGTTTATGACGCTTCACGCGAGGATAAATGAACGTTAACGAGAAGCGATCCTTGTCTATAAGCACATTGGATAGGCTGGCCAGCCATAGATAAAGAATAAGTCTTCATTGGTCATCAAAAACACCCCATTATCATTCGTGGTCTGAGCCGGACTTCAGTTGGCTGATAACTCAAAAACATCCAACACATAGATAAAGAATATGTATGACCATCCACTCCACGATAAAAAACAACTCTTCCAAGAATTGCTATTCGAAATTTCGCACAGTTGCAAATGAAAATCACAGTTCTCATCGACATGAACGAAATACGAGCAATAGAAGGATGCAAATACAGCGAAGAAGGATAACAAAAACTCGACTTTGGCATGCTACATCTATCCCTAAAATATTCCACACATTCAAATGTTTGGCTTCAAATGTATGGGCTACTGATCCTTTAGCAATGGCCCATTGGTTGATTAATGGCAAAGTTCTAAGCATATTACAAATCTCTTAAAGTAAATGAAAGCAATGGAACTTGAAATGATGGGTCCGCTAATACATAGATGTTACAAAATATCAATCTGAGCTCCAAACATATTTTTTTAAGTTTTATTCAACTGAAACATTGAAGGAAAACTACAGCAATGTGGTTTCCTAACACCTATTCAGTGGTTCAAACGATGAAAAGATGAGAAACAATGAAGAAATAATAAAGTAAACCCAATGAGAATAGTGGGTGCATGAATTAATCTTTGAGCGTGAAAGGACCCTCTTTTCGACGCAGCTATTAGTGATAAGGTGATAACGCTCCAGGTGAAAGCAAACGTTTGAAGTGGGACGCAATGAATTAAGCAGCAAGTTTTTTATCACTGTCACTTCCGCTGCTTTCAAGTACGAGCAGTTAGATTTCGGTAGCACCTTAATGGTTCATCTTCCTCACTTATCTTCCCGTCTTCCCATTAAAATGCTTGTTGAGATGAAACAGATGTGTCTCCAATTATTCACGTCACATTATCATTTGGCCATAGATTATGTCCCATAGCAGGTCGCCTGCTTATGTCAGCACTTTCGCATTTGAAGTTGTGACGGTGGAGAAAAAATCGATCACAGCCTCGAAATTTATGAGCATATTTTCAAATCTTCTGGAGCTAATCGCTTCACCAAGGAATCATGCGTTCATTAATGCCAAGATGCAGTTCCAATATTTCGCAACCTTTGAAAGGAAGACTGCACGGAATATTGTAGTGTATTAGCACTGCGAAGATGATTTTCAGCGACAAATTCTTTAGTACTGAAAATCTTACATGTGGCACCGGTAGTCTAGGTAATAAGCTAAAATTGACTGAAGTAGGGAACTCTCAGAAGCAATAAACCACGACTTACACTCGTTGCTCAAAAACAGTGTGAGTGGAGCTCACTTGAGATAACTTTGCGACATTTTTATTCCTTCCAGTCTCAAGCACAGTACTTACAAGTAACTTCTATAACATCGGAAATGAGAAGGTAATCATTGCGTCATAGTTCAGATGACATTGCTGTTCACACATTACAACCTAAGAGATTAGTGCTTCATCACTTTAAATGCCCAAGGTTTCTTCACTCAATGAAATGCTCAAATGTATTAGACCATTTTGATGCTTTCTGACTGTTGCAATACTTCATTGCTTCTTGTTACCCTATGACTGAACCACCAATTTTCGAATTATGAATCGTGGTCAAGATATACTTTGGTACTCATCAAGAAAATTCCCATAGAGAAGTGCTAGTTGAGTTATGTTGATTAGCTTTCCAAAAATGCACGAATGACAGCAATCGCTCGCATACGGGCAGCATGGCTTTCAAGCATCACACTAATACAACCGTGATTTGCATGCGTCGAATAGTTTCGAGTGTATATTTGTCATAACGCACAGAGTAATCCTATTTTGTTATGAAGCTCTTTAGCATCGCTGTCGTTTTCGCTATTTTTCGCTCAAAATTCGCACTACCTACATAGTGAGATTGCAGTTACCATGTTACGTCACAGCGCTAAGTGATGGATTGGTGATTCGACAACTCGTTTCTGCATGAAACTTCGAGTAAATGTGATCATTTCCTCTCTCGTTTTCCATCCCGTTATCGCCTATATTTAGAACGTATGCTTTTGATCAGTACTGTATAACATGCTTGCCTTATTATATTCGATCCTTCTTTTCATTCAAGAATAAATCTTTTCCATTAACAATGCTTATCATTTAGACACATTCAAATCTGCGCATTTCTATGGACGCCTCTTTTTTTGCTAATCATGCTGCGGATGAAGTTCGTAATGCTGTTTGAGGTTGTGCAAGAGATGCATGCTGCTGTCTATACGTGGTCGACAGGTTAGTTATAATGCAGGCTTGTTGAAAAATTTTAATAGATCAGACTTCATATGGCATCTTCCCATAGTGCCAACTATGAAAAGTTGCTTATTTCCATGAGCAGTTGCATCAGAACACCGAAAGAGAGCGTTCAAACTGAGATTACTTATGCAGCTGCTTATAAAACTTTCAATTCTTAATGCGACAGAAAGTTTCCACACGAGAAAAATATCCGGAAAATCTGGATAAATTTTCAAATGGTGAAATTTCGAAAATGTCAACGTCTTTCTTCAGGGTTTCTCAAAAAATAATCTCTGCCCATTGCTGTTTTTGATTTACATCAGTTATGGGAACTATGTGACGTTGCGTATACTCAAAGCATTCCTGGATTAACTATGAATCAGCCGGCATTGCATGATCCAACCAAAGAATTCCTTAAGCAACAAAACAATATTCAAACGCTCAGTGGTTTTTATATTAGTTCGGAAGACTTTATGAGCTGTTATCATCAAGAATTAAATTGGTGATTTAGTTGTTGTTCATGACATACTGTAAATCCAGACTCTGAAATTTATCCACACCATATTGCATAGCAAGTAAATCTCGGCAACGTTCTTTAAGAACACTAGTTAAATCCTACACTCTTTTGTAATAGAGGGTCGTCTTTGCACTCTTAGAATTTTAAATCAAAATTGCAATTTTCTTCTCGCCATTTCGGGCGCAGTCATTACAGATCGTCACGGATTTCACTTGATGTCCCACTGTGTTACAGCATCATGAAAGGTTACTCGTCGATTGGTTACTGAAGAGCACCCACAGCCGCTTACACTAAAAGTTGACGCATCTATCGCTTCCTATTCATTTAAAAAATTCCAAAATCTAAACAGTTTTGTGTTTTTTGGTCCCGAAATATCCGTGTTTACTTTTGTATCCGTACAACTCACTGCTTCAACTGTGCTTTCGAGAAGCCGATCTACACTTATTGTTCTGAGGATTTTTCCGCAACCCAACAGCTTCTTTTTTCTTACAACTCTCCGAACTGTCTCTTTTGGTACAAAATTTGACGCTTTGCCTGGCCAATCTTTTGTTTATCTGCTACCTTATCCAGTAATTGCAACTGGACAACCACTAAGCCTACATATGTATCATTTGGGGCGTGTAAAGCCCATTATAGGGCCGCATAATATATCATATTTGTCTCTACGCTCTTAGTTTCGTATGTATTTTCCTTTATTTAAGTGTGCTAAAACTTTTTTTATCATTTTGCACCCGTGTGATTATCACTTCACATCGACCAATTTGAAGAAGAGCAAATCTTTTGCAAATAATTTTGTGCGGTTGGTGAGATTAATCAGAATATCCATGCAACGTTTTGCGCAGTTGCCTTTTCCTCTATCCTATGAAATTGATGGATAAGATGAGCGGGATGCAAAAGCGAATGCCTTGCTAGGTAATTGCTTCAATAAGTTTCAGCATCTTCTTTCCCCATTTACTGTTTCACTCATCTGTTTTAATTTATGTATATGCGAGTTTTCTTCTCTAATGCCTTCCATGATATTTTCATATGCTCAGGTTAAATAATTTCCTATGTGAATGATATGCTCTCCGCATGCTGTCAACGTTTGTTCGTGTACTCTAAGTCGTTTGCATTTTCTATTTGTGAGTTTGTGAAAACTTTCGAAAAAAATTCCTACAGGACATAAGAAGTTGACCAAATCGCAAAAGAAGGAGTTTATGGGAGCTTTCCGTTCGAAGCTCACTATCTCACGCGAGCAACCGGACGGTTCAGTCGGGCAGGAGATGGCAGTATCTACTATGAACAGCGCTGATTTGCGCATAAGGTACGTACATGCGCTTGAATTGGCAACTTCTAAAGGTCTTTCTGAGGAATCTGATTGAAAAAGAAGACTGACGAATAATATAGAATAGTTGCCCCAATAACAAGCATAAAAATGCAGTTCTTTACCTGCGCAAATCGCTCGTTGTATCAATATTGTGGAACAATGTTACAATCAGATTCACTGCTGATGAGAAAAAGTTCGACTGCTAAAGCTTCCAGATGAATATGTGTTAATACATGCAAGTTAAAGAGGAATGCGAATATGTCTATTTTAGGGATAAGATTGATTGAACATGGAAACTAAGTAACAATTGAGTGAGCAAAGGATCATATGACCATCAATTAAACTTGGAAATGATCATAAATATGGTGGGTAAGGTATCAGCAGCTATCATGGGAATTATTACCTTTAAGGACAAGAAAGCGGACTTCAAAATCACTGATAGCATGATCTGAATTCAATACGCATCATTTGAACTACTCTGAAGGTGGTTGCGCTGTATCATATTGTGCTCCATCGTTCCCAGTTTCTTTTGTTGATATGCAATCCTCATTGATCGTATTTTAGCAACTCAGCAGTGCAGATTCATTTCATGCATTGAGAGCAGAATTCATTTTTCTAGATTCTGAGTTGCCTTGAGGCAGGAATGTTACGCAGCAGGAAGATAATATCCTTTTGTTTTAGTGCTACAGAAACGTCCTCGCAAACACCTTCATTTGGATATCTTGCATTATTTTTGTACACTCATCAATTAGAGCCGGATATTTTATTCCCCTGCGCATTTTCCACTCACATAAAGACAAACGTGCCTTGAAACCCATTCTCTGCTTTTGGGAAGATGAATGGAAAGGAGGGGACGGGCACGCCTGAGAGGTTCATTATAAACAACAGCGTTTCACAACTGATGCCTTGAACTTCTTAAGGAAGGAAAGCATATCGATGTTCTGCCTCTTGCCATCCTGAGATTCCACATTCTGCAAGAGAAGTCCTCTACTGCCGTCTGATCGAAATTTTAAGGTCATCGTTCCTTTAAGGGGCAACCAAAGCCGCCTATAGGTATTTAATAGTAGACTTTTGCTATGGCCTCAATATAACTGATGCCGTTCACACACTAGTCAATGCTCTTCATGGGCGTATATACATTAACGTATCATATCACAGGCCAAGTGCTACTCTAAGTACGTACTCTCTCAATGTATTAGTGAGTAATCACTGCGAGTGATAGCATCATTCAAATGTCTCCGGGAATAACGTAAGATTGGTTAAAATCGCTCACCCTTCTCAGTTGCCCTAAGCACTCCAAGCTCTCAAATATCCGCTTTCCACGGTGAATATCCAGGGGAGTTCCATCGAAAAAATAAGTAATAGCATCTTTGAACTCGCTCTTTATAAAATCGTCGGCAAATCCTGCGTCTCATCTCCCTCCATCATTAAACCCAAGATTTCCTACGCTGCATCCTTGTCTCATCAAGCAGATGCCAATAAAGAATAAAACAGATTTGCTCACCCCTTCCTCCCAAAACAAAACCATGTTTGAAAGTCTATGTTTTTGGCATACTGAATATGATTCATGCGCCTATTTCAATCAATATTCTGTCATCGTGAATTAAATCCGTTTTATCGGCGAATCAACCAACACCTATAAGCTGACGGATTTTCGTACTTTTGTGAAATCTCCAGACAGTTTTTGTCGGTTGTAAAGCATTGGAATGAAATTTGAATTGCAGTCCTCACTCACAATCCTTTGAAGTGAGTGGGCACAGCTGGTGGCTACATTCGACCGAACGAACTGCTGATGATAATGGCTCACCTTTTGCAACCGTTTCAAAAATTTTCTGCTTGCATCGCTTGCTATTTGCGATTTGATCCAATCGGAAAAAAAATCGCAATTTTGCGTAATAAGACGACAGCCAAACCCGACGGTGTTAGTGTGCTTTTTTACCGAAATTTGCAAACGATATATTCACTATATGTCACGCTCAATCCGATAAAGCTTTACACATTTATTTTCCTGCGCTTATCGATCAAACCCGCATTCTATTCAAAACTTTCTCCAACAGTGACCCGGATTCGCTGGCGCACAAATTTTGCAGATATGATGTGCGTTTTGCTTTAAAAAATGAAAACATGGTCTTATTGTCTTTTCCAAAACGTTCCATTAATGTCATCGGCTTCATCTCATCGGCTTCATCTCATTGCGATGAAGTCGACGAATCTCATTCGTTTTTCGTCTCTAGATTCGTTCAGAAGCTATCCAGTCAACAGCTATCCCAAGGGGCCAAAATCGAGCAGTAATTGCAAGGGGCCAAATTTCCTATTATTTCTTGTTGGTTTGACGCCTAGTGGTGACACTGCAAGTGCCGCTGAATCATACTTCAATTTCAGTTGATTTTTGAAAGCATTCTAAGGTTTTGTTAGCCGCCTGGATTGGTCATCCTTTCATTTTCGATCGCTCCAAAGAGTTGTTGTGCAAGGATCGGTAACTGTGCTTTACAGCGGCAAAGGAGAGGCCTCCAGCAAATCGGCGATGGTAGCACATCACGACGGTGATGCCGCCGCTCATAGGAGCGCTGCTGGAACACCACTGGAGAAGACCAAGAAGACCGCATCACACTCAACACTTGATTCAAAAGTACAACGTTTTGAAGTTGAATGCGTAACAGTAAATTATATGAGTTCTTTCTCTTCAAATGAAGAATGCAACTTAATAGAAATGAATTATTGAGTCGAATGATTCTTCCGCAGTCAGTGTGAACTGGTTTCTTCAATGCTGATTGCATCCGAAACAGACATTGCTTCAGTTGTTAACTTAGAGTAGCTATGTTTCTTCTCGCAGCCACTTTTTGTTTCTTCTCTTTCTTGACAATCCCACAAAAGCGGCAATACTTTCCCGACTTCATCTGTTGCGTTCCTATCATTCTAGTATTTTATTTTGGCATTGTAGGTCAGTTATTCACAGTTAATTAGTGGTTTTTTGAAAGACTGAATTTAGAAGTGAGAAGAATAAGCAAGTCAACTCAACTGTGACTAGCGAAACAAAATGACAATCAGTGATCGTTGAAAACATGTAAGAACCACTTCTTTTCAGCCGCCATTCTCTTACTTCTACATTATCGCAACTGCTGTCTATAAGGCACATTCCTTTAATGATGAATAAATATTTGAAGTGACTGACAATTTCATATGCGCTTGTTTTAGAGTATTTTCGATGATTATCCAGTATACAACCCGATCGAAGATTTTAAATTCGATAGTGGAAAGTCATTTCAACGAGGTTGCTTTCCGATTGACTCGGTTCGTGATTAGCCATTGATATTGAGAGATCATCTTTATTTTGTTAAATTAATTATCATTCTCTCCATTACTCTTTGCTCGAATCGTCGAATCTCACCATCCCATAAAGATACCACATAACAATCTTTTCTTCTGACTCGCTGCATTTCCTCATTTTTATTTGAGGTGGTTCGGTTGCAATCTTCCCTCAAGCATTCTCCTGTTTGAGGAGGGACACATATGCAGTCATTTTTGACCTAATAATCCCACATGCGATCCAATAATCCCACTGATCTGCTAATTAGTTATAATTTCGCAATGCCTCCCATATAATTAAGCTGCATGCTCAAAATATGAGTCCGACTTCAGCTATACAAGCTGCCACTTGCACTATGCATAGGCATATCTCGTACAAATGAGACGAATTTGGCCATGAAGTTTTGCATGTGAAGTCTTACATATTCTCATGTTGGAAACTTTAGTTTTCCAATTCATGTAAGTCACAATCAGTTCACTTTGCTTCATCTATATTATAGTTTTGGTTTTATACGTGTGGTTTCGTTTCTGTTGCAGTTTGCCGCTTAAACCTGTATTTTCCTTGCAAATTCGTGCTTTTTTAATTAATTAATTATTTATTTGCTAACACATTCATTTACTTTACCATTCGCTCTGTGCATTCAGCCGAGCTACCGCAGTCACCACTTCTCCCGATCCAAAGTGCTCTTGTGAGCCAGTAGTTTACCTGACCAAAAATATCTTCCGGGAACTTGTCGAATTCATGATCCCATTTTTTAATGCTTCGAACAAACTTAGTAACAGATCGCTAGCAACATTCTATTTGCTCCATTGCTGCTTACTTTGACTGTTGCGCTTTGTTTATGCCGAGTCATCCATAATATATGATCATAAGCTAAGGATTGGAAATACGGACAAATATATCGTCTATTTCTGAATGAGCATTGATAGGCTTGCCGCTTTTTTTTCCGTTTATTCAGTGACATCCCCAATAAACATTCGAAACAAGAAATATTCATCACAATGTCAACAGACGTGAAAAATAATTTCTGTATTTCATTGCAAAATCGAATGGCAAAGATTATCCATAACAGTTCTTGTTTAGTCTAAAGTCAACATTGGAATAGCCGGTCGAAGCTGCTCGGGCAAATCGGCTCTCATCAACGCCTTTCGAGGACTTTCATATGGAGATCAATATGCGGCCGGTAGATATCCGTGCGAAAAAATGGAGGCTTTTACATTTGTTGAAGAGGAGCTGCGTCAAACGATCCTATGGGAGATTCCATATCCGCGAACATTCACCAACGTCGCCGATATCTATGATAGAAGTATGGGATTCGACCGATACTACGAGTGAGTTTTGACGAGTTTGCCCAACATTTTAGCAGCAACGAATCGCACTCTCCTAGAGAGAGCCCACAAGAAATATTTAGCCAAAATTTCAAGATTTCTGCTTCCAACAGCGCAAACGCAGCAAAAAAAGGGCACGAAAATGACTGAGGATGGGCTTGAAGAAGGCTCATGCAATTTGCGCTTTTCACTGCTGCCGCGATCTGCTGTATGATCCACCAAAGGGACGCAGCATTGTGGATCATCACATTCACAAGAGATCCGAAGGCTGCTGCCTCATGTGCTTCAATTTCCTTCTGGCTTTGTGAGCGCCGAAGGCGCGAGTCTGTTATGATATATTCTCGCCGCATTTCTTGCGAGTGCCGATGGCGCCAGCCTGTTTTGATGCATATCGGCCGCTGTTTTGTCGAGCGCCGAAATCGCTGGCCTGTTGTGATGAATATTGTCCTTTCTTTATCAAGCCCCGGAGAGGAGGCGCATCAGCGTTTATTTCGGTTGCCGTTGTTGCGAGCGCCGCGAGCGCCAGCCTCTTGTAATGTACTTTGGTGCTGCTTTTCGAGCATTGAAGGGGCCGACCTGCTATGACGTGTTCCCGTCCCTGTTGCGGCGAACGCCGAAGGCGCTAGCCTCTTGTTATGTACTTTCGCTGCTGTTTTGGTAAGCGCCGAAGGCGCCAGCCTGTCCCGATGAATGTTGGCCTCTGCTGTGGCGAGCGCCCAAGGCACGCTCTGCTAGCACTTATTTCTGCTGCTGTTTTGGTGGGCATCGCGAGCGCTAGCCGCTTATGTCGCGAGCGCCTATCTCTTGTAATATATTTTCGCTAGTATTATTAATGCAAAAGATTGTACCACACACTCGCTGTTGCTGGAATATGATTGTGTTGTTGCACATATACACCAACTTAATTCAAATGCATATTTCATTTGCTGTTGAGTATGTGAGAGCGGTTTGGCTGGAGAACAAGAGAGCAGTTGAAAAGAACATTCTGATCCCCGTGGCCCGATCTTCAGCTCTTTTTTAGCCAGAATTGTTTCAGAAACTAGAAGCTCCGTTTCCGGAGATGAGCATGCAAGGATACTCATGACCAGATCTAAGATATTTGCCACCTAAATGTGACAGCATATTTTTCTTTTACTATTCAGGATGGACCTGGACTAGATTGGATCAAGTAACAGCCGAGGATAAATCCAATCATATAAAGACATAGTCGAATCCTTTGATGAGCGAATGTTCAGCAATGACGCAATCTTTCAGTACCCACAAGCTGCATCTTTTCGAGCTGATTTTTGTGCTAATTGCTGACGGTAATCTACACGATGACGATATTGCTTTCTCGAAGGTCGTACATAGTCGAAGAACTCCACTTGTATTGTTAAGTACGAAAACCGACGATGATCTCGATGCAGAATCCCGAGAAACTCATCAGGAAATCAATGATCGCCTCAAGGAAATTTACATCGAGCGAGGTTTGTTAAATGCACTTCGCGAGCGAAATTCTCAACACTTTTCATGACAACAAATGTGATTCTTTTGCATCAAAAGAAAGAGAAAAAACCGTGCCTTCCCTGTTGCCCACCGTGATGTTTGAATTTTCGCAACTTTTCTATGTGGCTCTAATCAGAAAGAGTCGACACACATAGAACTGCGGACCGTTTGTAGCCAGCTCGAAGTACAATTCATCACAAAAATGCTGAGCCCACTTTGCTTACTTTGATCCTTTATGAAATAGACTTTTAAAGTAGAAGAAAGTGCCGCCAAAATGAGCAAATGAAGTGACAAACTAATGAATAAGTTCAACCATCCGCGGCGAAGGAAAGGTTTCTGAGGTCAGGGACGCGTGTGAGGTTGAAATTGAACTCGGGCCTCCCAAGCCTCCGGGCCTCTAAACAATCGAACTGACTTCGAACTTGCTCTGTGAAATCTTGTTAACTGTAGCTGTCAAGGGTTGGATACCCTACCACTTCGAGCCGGACGGCCATAAAATCACCGTAAGGTTGAAGTGCGTGAACAAGCTGCAGGCTATAAAAGGTGCATGCATTATATTCTTTTTTCCGCGTTTTTCATGTTTTTTTCGTTACCGACGGTTCTTTCAATTATTTTCCAAGCATGTTATGTGCTTCAAACCAAAGCAAATTTCAGCCAGAAATGTCTTCGCGAAAATGATCCATCAAAAAGCGCAAGTTCTGGCCGATATTGAAATGCTATACGTTAGCGCACCAGTGATCAGAGACCAGCTTAATGGCAACACGTCTTATCTACACTATAAGGTCGATGAAGACAGGCTGCTAGAATTATTAGCTTTGAAGCCCGGCTGTCATTATGCTCTTGAGAACTCGCTCAGGAAGCAGGTAGTGTTCTTGGTTTGTGCGTTGTATTGCGAATTCTCAACAACCACAGTTGAGGTAAATCTGCCTCAGCTCTCTTCCCTACCGTGCACCCAAATCTGGCAATAGACTTCGCTTCCGTGGAACTCATAATTAAACTTCAACGACAATGAAAAACACTTCGCATTCTCTTTTTAAAGAAATGTCGAAAGAAAACTCCTGGAAGTACGTAAAGCGAAGGGGATAGGTATTCAATCATGCAGCCATAATATCGTAATTGAGTGAACCCTAAACGCGCTTAATACTTTTTCCAGGAAAGGGTTGGGGTGTTTATATTCAGGATGACAGCTTTAGACGTTATGTCAATTTCTATTCGAAAAAAAACCGTTTAGTCCTTTTGCGCAATTTGTCGTCAGAGAATTTCAGCTCAGCAGCCAGAGGTTGGATGCAGTTACTGCAGCTGGCGGTAGCAACGCTGAAATGCCTGCATGCCCCCTTAAGGTCACTTCTTATTGTATCGATGTAAAGCTATTATGTCCGAAGCCAGCCCCTACTCGAAACTTCTAGTGATGGAGAGGCTTAGTTGTTGTTCTTTTAATCGCTGTAAATGGAGAACAGGATGTGGAAGATAAAAAGCAAAAACATATTTGAGCTTCTCAATGCAAGTTTCGTCTGCAATAACCCATTACGTTTAAAACCACTTTTGTATGTGTTCGCCAATTTGTCGCCTCGAGCAGCGACGACGCGTAGAGCTAGGCCGAGTGCGGAACGTGAAGCATGCGGAGTTAGCAGAAACGCTTTATCGAAGAGTATAACGGCTCCCAAGACGAACACAACAACGAGAGCGAATAGGACCAAAGCAACCCGATTGAGGAAAGCTGACGAGTGTAGAAGCGACGACCAGTAGGAGATGAATGAAGAAGACTGACTCTGACGAGCTGAGAACCGTCTTTTATAGGCCTGAGATACCGCCAACAGCACAATAGAAGCACAGTGGCATTATGCCAAGTAAGCTCAACGAGAATCGACTACGCGGGCAAACGTGATCACTGCAGTGATACATCACAAGCAGATATCTTGGATTGGCTTTTCTGCGCCATACTCAACAACCAGAAATAAAAGTTCACGAAAGCCGAAGGGAAATCACTGTTCCAAATTCCACGGATAGAGCTGACAGCTTTGTGGAATAGAAGAATAAACGTAGATTCCACGCAAAAAAAAGACCCTATGAGCGATATTCATTGGTCGTCATAAATTGTCGTTTGCCTTGTTGAACGGGAATTGAAGTAAATAGGGCGAATGAAAAAGATTAAATAAGAAAGTGAACTTTATTTGGGGAGAGGGTGTTCAATTCTGATTTATAGTGGAAGCTTCGGCTCAATAGACCAAATGTTTTTTAATGAAAGATTGTGCGCACTTCTTTTTTCAGAAAGATTCATATAGTCTGCGACCAACGTTGTCGAAGCAGTATCAAATTCACGATAAATCTGTAAGTGTTCTTTGCAGAATTAATTGTAGCTCCACAATGAAATGAGATCCGTGAATTGGAGGGAAGTATGAGTCATTCGTTGACACAATGTTTTGCACATGTTGATTTTCATGAATGGTCTCGCTTGAACAAAGATGTCATTGGTTGAATTTTTTCTCGGGAAGCTTCTGTGCGAAGTGAAGGACGTTAGAACACCTCGAGTATATTTACTCAACGGAAATTTCTAAGCGAGGCATAAATGCTGAATCGTACATTTACTATCTGTATACTCCTGAGATATTTGGAAGAGGATTGTTAGAAAGATAGGTTGCTGCGCTCATCTCCAGTAATTGAGTAATGTGGTACCACATGATTGTCGTTTTATAGTCACCAACAACTGTATGTAAAATTGATGCAAAATGGAGCAGAAAATGAGTAGCTTTCTAAAAAACCAAGACGCCCTACACGATTATCCACGGTGTGTCCTATGTGCGCCAAACTTGTGCATTCTGAATCATCTTTTCGAAATCACGTCATTCATGCTCGATTTTCCGCCTGTTCTGCGTGAACCCGCATGCACTTTTTCTATGTGATTTAATTGCAACTATATGTTTCGCATTTGCAAAAAGAGTTTCGTCACCTTTTTTCATTCAATGAAAATATTACATCGAAAATATAGCATCGTGTTTCATATTAGAAAAAGTTTTACCTTCCTTACCCGTGACATGTTTAGTAGACATAGTGGTGAATCGATGTAGTCTTTAGAGGGCTCACGTCATTGTTGCATTGCGCAAAATGTTTTTTTTTTTTTGATAAGAAAGGATCTTGCATTTTCGATGCAAATTGCCGAATGCAATTTTCGATATGAGTTGGGAACCACTATTATGATCTCGTCATGACTGTCGAATTGTGCCATATGCGCAATTGGACAATGCGTAATTACGCATTACAATTTACGAAAAACAAGAAAAAGAACAGTGAAAAAACATAATAAGAATGCGCAAATCATCAAAAACAAATGACGGCGAAAAACAGGGAAGATTCGCAACACAAATACATCATCACGAAGGAAGGCACAATCAATGGGCGTTGAAAGTTAGGATGTCGAAGGAAGCTAACGAACCAAAGAGTGAGGGTAATATGGCAGGTGATAAGTGACAATGTCAGGGGCGTATATTGTAGTGTCCGCTGTCCTGTCCCCTGTCCCATAAATGGGCCAACTCTCGCTGTCTTTCGGCGATTCATCTTTGAAAGATTCGTAGAAACGCTGCCGATTTATTTCTAGGAAATCCTTGATCATCTGTTTAAACATTGATTTGCTGTTACCGTTGAATCACATAGCGCATGTTTTGTCCATCTCATGTTTGCGCGAATTTCCCGCCACGCCCTACATTATGGTATTCGCTCCTAAAACCAGGAAGGTCCTGGCTTGCATGAGGTACTGCAAAAAGAATAGTTGTTTCTGCGTATTTATTTCTTGCTTCGCAAAAATTCGATAAGGAACAGTTGTTTAAAGGTCGCTTTTTTCAAGCTTTGGTGAAGGCGTTTGACAAAATCGTAACGGCTTTTCTTGATTGAATGCATTAACTTTTAGCCCGTATCGATGCGACGCTCGCGTGATAGTCCACAGTATCGTTCGACAATTTTGGCTGATGCAGGATTCGAAATCTCGTATGCAACCGATGATCGCATTTTTGGTAGTTGCTATCCGAGATGTACAGTTAGGAGAGCCGGAAAGGTTGTTGCAATGCACTCAAATTCTGAATCTCCTTCTAGCTGTTATCAGCGAAAAATATTCGTTAATGTAACGCATAAGATTTTCCATTCATTCATGATCCAAGTTTGAACTTTTAGTGATTATCTCAACAGGGTTCAGAGCGTTTATCATAGCCGACATATTCTCACCATTGCCATAAAAAATTTCACCGCTTGTAAAGGCAAATGGACTTGATGTTCTGTAGATTGGCTACTGTAAAATCCGAAAATCGTTTGATCTGCATAAGTTGCCCTTTTGCTGCGATGAACAGCTTTTCCTCTGCGAATCGCGCAGGGCCATTTTTCAGAATGCAGTGTCAAGCCAGGATATACGCACTGACACCGAACAGTAAAAGTGATGAAATTCTTATGAATAGCGTACCGCATTCTGTATGCTAAATAAGGCGCCTTTTTTCTTGTGAAATTCGGAAACGAAAAGATAAGGAGCTGCCTTAACTAGATATTTCACTCTTGATAAAACAAGATAAAGCGAGATAGATAAAACAGAAAGCTCATCATTGCGTTTACTGCAGACATTTCTAATGCCAACTGCCAATTGCCAACTCAGTAGGCTTGGGAAAAGTGTACTAGGCTGCTTCACCTCCAGCTACATTTAACCTACATTTTCATATCGTTTGCAGACGGCTTTCAACTATGGTTTTGCCGGCGGACCTGGTACAGGCAAGTCGGCACTAATAAATGCGATTCGTGGGATGTCAAGTCGACATCCGTTGGCTGCCGGTCGGTCTCGATGGAAGCCAGCGCTATGTGAGAGGTTCGAGTTCGATGACGATCTTCTTGCCTACAGTGTCACATTGTGGGAGATGCATTATCCAAAGAAGATTAGTGCCTTCTTCGAATATATTGAGTAAGTCTGTTGCCCTCTTCTGCTGGGTCTCACGGAGAAATATGGGGCTCAAAAGTTTCTTTCCTGTAGTGAATAAAATACGATCTGTAAAAATTGAAAGGATTCGATGCCAGCTATTATCGGATAACCGTCATTATCAGCTAGTATCGGATAAGCGTCATTACTTATGACGCTTTAAAGAAACCTCAGCAAAATGAAGGACAACTTAATGTTGAGCGCCGCCTGAAGTAGAGTGATCTACAGTACAAGAAAATCACATGCAGGACTGTGTGTTCTGATAGTTTCAAAAGGAATGCTGTCAATAGTATTTTAACAGTGTAAAAAACCAGAAATGGAAAAAAAACCCGACGGAACAGATGAATGTGACTATCAAATCTACCTCTGAAGAAGAATTAACGTTTTCCAATAAATAATATCATTACATTTTTTCTTCTAATTTAAAACTTGGCCGAGGACGGTCCTTTTCGGACTCTTCCGCATATCCTTCAAATTCTGAGAGAATCGATGTAGTCGAAGTTGGTCACATAGTGTGGGCATCTTATAAAGAGGTGCTGTTTCGCCTCTCCACTTGGTGAAGACAAGCACAACGAAAACTGTCCCTGGAGTAATGCTTATATGAAATCGAAAATCCACATCAAGCCTCCTATGTCGAGAAGATGCCACAACTTGCACTTTACTAGCGACAGAGGAATGCAGCATCAAGATAACTGTATATAACGCACATAAGAGCGAATGGGTTTGAACACGCAGCCATACAACTAGAGAGAAAACGCAATACAAAAGAGCAGAGAAAGACAGATATCACTGACGTTGATGCGTGCAAATAGAAGTGCTGCGCTGTTACTTCCACAACAACAGGAGAGAGAGTGTGTCTCAGCGTGGTCGTGTAAGAGGCGCAGCTCGATCGCTCATCACAACAAAGTCATTAATGGAATGCAAATAAGCGATGCAATAAGTTTCAAGGAAACAAACAATTTTTTGGCACAAATGACGACTCTTTGCAGTAGGCCATTTTTGTGAATTCGAATAGCATACTAACTAAAAGCGGTTGAGCACCCCCTAAGTTTGCAGACGTTATCTACCAACTACCATTTATTTACATTAGGCTCTCTTCACTCAGCGGATGCGGATAATTTTCTAGTCCAAATATCTGAGATACACTAAAAACATTTTAACAAATGGCAGGAAGAAACTATACACATGTTGTTCGAGTAATTGCAAATTGACCATAATTTTCAAGGAACTCCATATCAAAGCTGAGATGCGCTGAAAAAACCCGAACGTAGCAGTTGAGGTTGAACAATAATATCTCTACGATAATGCCCCAGGCACTTACCCTACAATGTATGCACCATGTAAGTGGCAATCTTCAATAGCTCGACTGGAATTTTCGAATAGTTTGGCTGGTCCAATCGAGTGCAAAAAAATGGTGTTATGAGGTGAGTCATGCTTCATTGCAAAGGCTACCAAAAGCATCCAACACATAGTTTTAGGAACAATATATGCAGAGAAATACTCTCATGGGTCCTCTGAAGGTCTTGATTGACACATATAATGCCGAAAGAAATAAGCATGGAAGAAAGGACAAGAAATTGCCGATTAGCTAGCTTTTCTCTGTGGCATTTTGAATGGCCGGTCATCCCTCTCCACTGAACACCTTCGAAGTTTTATCGGAAAATGAAGTTATCGGAAAAGCTTGTTGAAGCTTGGAAGCATCGCGACAACACGCAGCAACTCATAAGCTAAATGCACCTACAGCAACTCGGGTACGAGGTCGACAGTTAATGTTGTTTGGTTGGTTTCACGCGCTTTTGGAAAATCGTTTGCTCGAGTCATATGGACGCGCTAAGGACGTGTTGCCTGGTTTACCACTGTCCCACTCGGTCCATTCTTTCACGGATATCTCAATATTCACTGAACCAGTAAATGTATTTACAGCCAGTATCAGTTAGCGAATTTCACCGCAGTTTTCATTCTCATCAATGGAGTGCCCACCGACGAAGATCTCACATTTGCAAAAATCGCATTTCGAAGGTAGGGAAACTGCTATACAATTCATGAAAAGATGTGCCAAGGAAAATGCTGAAAACAGTGAGATGCTTTGTTACAGTGGAAAGAACAGCAGCTAGGAAACGGATCACCATTCATGGGACTTTTAGTATATTGATCCCGGTCATGAGAACATAGAAACGGATATTAGTACTCAAAACAAACATTACGAAATTACCTGGCAAGTTGAATATGATTGGAAATGATAGAACTGTTCGCGAAAATCGCATCATCTTCAGACTCATCTAGTATTTCACCTTGATTCAATCACTCTTTTAAGAAAAGAATAGAAAATATTCCGCTGTAGGTTAGCTCGAAAATTTTACTGGCGCTGTATTAACCTGAGTTGTTTCCGCTCAAAACAAAACATTTTTGCAGGTAATTTCAAAGACAATCCGTATTTTTATTGGCTTAGTTTATTCCATTACAGAAATGCGACAATCGTCTTTCTTCTTTCCAAATGCGATAAAATTCTCATGGCACGGTCGAGAAGTGATGAAATACCTGTTTGTGACCTCCTTAAGCAACGCTTCGTTGATAAAGGTTAATTTCTAACTTGCTCATAAGCAATTGTTAACGTTGCGCCTTGCAAGTTTCAGATTGCTATATCTGTGAAGCCAAATGATGGCAGCCATTTATTATTGAGCGCTTAGGTAAGGAGGAATGCAGTTGGTAATTCCCTGATATACACTCTTGCTACTCATTATAGTTTCATGTAATTCGGTATGAACGATCGACTCAAAAGACAACTTCGGCGTTTCCATTCGTCTATTCAATTTAGCGTTGTTTTAGTTCATCTTAATGTGCTCAGCAGTTCAATCAGTTGCAGTGAACATTATAGGTATCGTACGATTCGATCGTGTGTTAGCCTCAAATGCGCCCGAGCTTTGCGGCCGTGTGCATCTGTTCTTTGTGAGCGCAAGGGTATTTAAAGCGTTGCGCTCAGGAGAAAGTGACGCATCGGTTTTCCTACTTCACGAACGAGCCGTATTCGACTTCCTTAAGCAAAAACGTATGATAGCAGAAATGCTTGAATCGCCGAATGACGAGCTGAAGGAAGGTCTCTACGCGAACGTCAACGAGGATACACCTCCATCGCCAATTCCAAACCTCGTCTAATGGCTTCTCGTCGCTTCCTTCATGCTGCGATGTTCAAATTGCCATCTATGCCCGAACAATTTTATTTTCGTTTATCTTGTAGCCATCTTTTACAATTTTGCTACCAATTCTGTGTGTCCTCTTGAAGCTGTGAGACAGCAGAAAAAATCGCCATAGTTATTTGCGTATATACACGGCGTGCAAATAATATCACTATGAGTTGTAATTGAAATGAAAGAAAAGTTGGAATTGTAAACATATCCAACCAGATTCCATCAGCCAATGTTCAAGCGTGGTCCACCAACCAATGCTGTTTTAAGGCAAAATTTGATCTCGTATAACCCTTGTACACATGTATGGGCGTTTCGCGGTCAAAACAATTCTGAAGCAAGATACAACAGCTTTATTTGTGCGTCACTTGAGCGTATTTGAGAATGTCAACCAGTAGCACGAAATGTTGATTAGAATGGAGTGCGGAGTTTTCTCTGCAAAAAAAAGGATGCTGCTATTCAAATACAGAAGTCTGTGCGCAATGTGATCCTTTTGTGACAACGTAAAAATTTTGTATACTCGACGTAGAAAAACAATGAGCAACGAAGAAATTTCAACGATGATTTCATCTTTCTTCTTCACATCCATCGGACACTTTGAGTTATCCGACGGGTTACTCGTCGAACACTTTCTTTTCGTAATAAGATGCATTATGCGCTTTCGATGTCATCTTGTAATCCGTCAATCGTTGTGACAAAGCCATTCCTGAACTTGTTACTTTCGCATATGTGCAAGTGTGCTTATGTGTGTGCCGTGTCTGTGTGTCGATACTTGATTTCACCTCAGTTCCTCGCTAGAACACGGCCCGCCAGATTGGTCTTTTGGTGAAGATATGCCTCATGCAGTATCATGCTTTTGTTCCACCAACTTAAAGCTTTCGAGATGGTTTTACACAAGAACAAAAAAAAAAAAAACATTAGCATCACATAGCCGATCGTAGGTGGACGGTTAAATATTTCAGACTTTCTGCATTCTGCTCTAGACGATCTTCACCTATAAACTCTCTCCATAATGTGAATGTGCTCCTGATCTAGCGCGTAAGCTTATCAAAACTTGATTTTGCGCAGCCTGATAGCGATAAAGAGCTGAGAAATGCTGCATGCGATGGGCATTGCATACCTTGACTTGAAAATTCTTAGTTTATCACAGGCTGTCGTTTTCGTAGTAGATATTGAACTCTATGTTCACCGATGCATCTACAGTTTCTGGAGGGCAACAATTTTATTTTAATAGTTTTGACTTAGGATTGGGTGGAAGCCTGTGCAAAGTTTTCTGTACTTTAGCGAAAAAAAAGATTTTAGAATATAAGCAATAAAGACGATTTTGATTATTATCACATTAAACGGCGTGAATCTTCGCCAAAATTAGAAGACAGTCCGTTTTTCTTCTTTCAAATGACAATTCAGTTTTTCGCATTCTTTGCACCGTCTTTCATTAACCCCTTATCGCGCATTTTCGATGAGCCCAATCATTAAAAAAATTTCACCAGATATCCGAATTGTATGCTAGTCTACATCTTCAATTCTGTCCTACACTCTTCATCAATCATATATATCTGGAAGCAGGATTCTCCGACTTTGATCACGCCAATGAAAAACTTTCATCTGCAAAGTTTATTACAATGACTTTCTCTTGAACTAACGTCCGAAAAACGTCCTTTAAAAAATGTGCAGCCTGAATTACAGCGAAGAAAGGTGCTATGGATCAGGCTATGCCTGCGTCTGCAGAAAATGAAGAAACCAAAGTTCTGGAGTGAAGGAAACACATCTCACTTAAGCACGAAATGTGCACATGCTTTTCCAACGTCCGTTTAGTTGTAACGAAGTTTTATCAACGCTGTATTGAAATCATTGGGTGCTGTGTTGCTTTTAGGTGAGCATTCTAGCTAAAGTGCTGCTAAAGTGGTTGAAATAATTGCTAAACTCCTCAACTAAAATGCACAAAACATTTAGTATCGCAAATACTCTCGCTCATCATATAAAGATCCTAACATGAAAGATATTTCACATTTTCAAAACGCTATACTTATTTATCTCTCACTGCAATTTCGCATACGTTACATGCGTCATGAACACTTAATCGCATTTTCCTCAATTAATTGCTATCAACATTTACTGTGATATTGCGTCAGAATTCCCGTTAATTGCAATAATTTTGTTGATTATGCATCTCTGTTCCACGAAAGGGACGACTAATTGCTCAAACGAAGATTAAAACAACTACCAATTTTATCGAGCAACATGATTTGCACTTCCCAACGGCATCGGATTGATGAATTCGCACATTTGAACATATGATACGTCTTGCTGAAGAGAAATTATGACATTACTAAATTGCCAAATCGGCTGTCAATTTCATTCTCTCAATGAGACCGTCGAATACAAAATTTACATATTCCAAGAACTGAATAACGAAAACTGGGCGATTAATGAAAACAAAGTATAAGCTGTTCTTTGTTATCGGTATGATTCAGAAGGTCAGCAACCCTTGGTACATCTAGCCGTCCAGGCCTCCTTGAGGATTTGCATCTTTTCTCGAGATACAGCGGAGGGAATTGCGAGGCAACACAGGTATAAAGGTGAAGAGTTCATTTCACTTATACATTAAGGTGACAAAGAATTTTGGACTCGTTCGCGATAATGGCTTTGATTACCGTCTCTCTCCTGCAGTCGCACTCGGCGAACTTCGCGATGCCACCGATCTCGTTACATGCTACCACGGTCTTAGGTACGCCCGCTGTGCCTTACAAACAGTCCAGCCGCTGGAATGAATACATAAGCACATCAACCCCTTTCATAGCCACCCGATTCTGCCTCAGGCTAGCGCCACAACATGTGCTGGGCAGTTGTTTGATCTGCCTGTATGCTCTTAACATTCTTTGACTTTGCATGGCGCGCTATCCCCTCGTAATACTGGCCCACCTTACATGGTGGTCGGTTTTACGTCATTGATTTGCGTCGGCTAAATATTGCGTTGCATCATGCGCACATATTGGGCCATCGTTTTCGAAACCAGAAAACAGTGGGAATTCATGAAGCATGCAAGCGAGCAGAAAAAAACTCACAATATGAAATTCAGGCTGGCTGGGAAAACAGTTAGAATTATGGAATGTCGTTGAGACCGGAAAGCTGCAAAAATGCACAGAACAGAAAGCTGCGCCGATTCAAACCAAGTATGCATATGTCATTGTGATGAGCGCCGCTCTAAGAATAGTTGCAAAAGTTTTGTCTTTTTTTTGTTTCAGTTGCTGCCATGTGCAATCAATTGAGTGGCGAATTCTTAATCTATACAAAGAAGTCTTTAGATTGCGAAAAACATTGGAAAATTTTGTTGTCGTTGTTCGAAAATATGACACAATATATCTAAAAATTTGAATCCATCAGATGTTTACCTATTGCCAGTAGGTGGACCATAAATGATATGTTCAGCCATTCAACTACGACAGCATAAGCTCGCAACGGTAGATGCAAGGATGTTGCAGTGGCATATTTTTTAATTCTTAGCCACGGTGGTTTGGCAGTTGAGCCTTCATCTAATAATTGAAACCTAGTACCCCAAACTTCGGATCACTTGCATGATAAGGGACCAAGAGATTGCGAAATCGGTCTCTACGAAAAGAAGGGATAAATGTCAATGAAAAAAATTCGCATTTTTCCAGAAATTGATTTTCCACCCTGGAAGTCTCATAATTTGCCCACGTAGCGACAGGATAACGGCGGATAAATTTTTTTGATCAGAACGGTTCCACTTTAGTTAGCTTTTCATAAGTGGTCACATACCCAAAACAATACATTGATGACCATTTTTGGCATCAGAAATCTATTCCCTTTTATTTGTGCATCTTCATTTCTCCGAAAAAGCTTTGGATATGGTTTAGTATCTGCACGTAATGAATCTGTAGAATAAATTTATTGACTCAGAGACACGCTTATATGTTAGTTCAATCATGCAGTCGACTTTTACGAATTATCGCATTATAATGTACCAATGAGAAAAGAATGTCATTTGTGAGTTATCTCTTTTGCATCGGTGAGGAAGAGGATACTCAGCCCAGATGTTTTTCTAATAGCTCGCTTTTGCTGTGAGACGATGGTGATGCATGATACGACTGGAATGCTTGTAATTCGCTTTCCGCGACACCGCACGCAGGCTTGAAGGTCTGAACAATATTTTTGGGAAAACTTGAGAATGTGAAAAGATTAGCCCTTTGATTCCGTTTCCGTTTTTGAGGTTTCGTTTTCCTTAGCCCTCAACTTTTTCTCTTGCTCCTGCGTTCTTTCTTCCTATAGAGTTGCATCCATTCCCCTCTCCTCCTTCTTGTCCTTTTAGGAAAACGTCTGCCTCGACAACATCCATTTAGAATAAGGATGGTGTATTAAGTTGTATTCTCCAGGGGCTACTCAACGAAGCACTGAAGAAGGCGCACTGCTGGGACGTTGGGAAACGTAAATTCTCTTCGTTTTAGTTGGGGTGCACTCACCAAAGTGTATCTATTGCTAATTGTCATTCTGTTTCATCATTGATGTTCGATGTACTTAGCAGGAAGATCCACATATTTTCTCGGCTCATCTTGCAGCAGATATATATGTGAACGTCGGTGGTTTTTAAAGTCTGTTTTCTTCTTTCAGCATTTCTATTGTGTTTTATTCTCACCTGAACAAGAAACATTCTTGAAAAAATTAGCCCGAAAAGAGACGCAAGAAATAGGTGCCATATTCTCCTGCTACATCCAATTCTTAGATAAGCTTATTTATAATACGACTGTCCTATTCATCGTGTCCGAGTTATCAAAACCCGCACAACCATGAATCAATTTATTGTGAACGAGTTTTTCACTTAAAAGTTTTGCACCAAAATAGGATCGTCCTACTTCGAAGGTTAGTACAACAATAGGTATTACATATGAATCACTGAACCACATTCTCCGGCTCTATTGAAGGTTCACCCTCTCCGCTTCCCTTAAATTTTCTGTGAATCCCTCGCCGTAAATACAACTAGTTTTTTTGCCAAATTCCACAGTGCTCTGATAATATATAACCACATTTTTGATTGAACCACCACGTCCGAACGGCGACAATGGTAGTCAAGGTGTAAATTACGCACCTCCGGAAGTTGTTTAGTTGCAATCTGACCACTGGTAGGTGCACAAGGTTCGTATGAGCATGCTTTCTGCATTTTTAGCGGAATCTCTCGGGCACCTTACCTAACTGTGACTTCTTTCTGTTCACAAACTACCAACGCATGTTATTCGCTCGCTAGGAATTGCATGGTTAGTAACACATTTTTGCTTTATTATGTGCTACACGCACAGATCACTTGACATTTGACTTTATTTTCACAACTTCGCATTTTTCATCCCATCTATACAGCGAATATCAATAACATCATCGATATCGTCATCGATCCGCATCGCTGACATGCAATTTGATATCAATCAAGGAATTACTATGCTACTACTTACGTCCTGTTTGCAGTATTTAGCTTAACTGCGCAGAATAAATGCATTCTACTATCTGTCGATTATAAGCAACGCCTCTCGTTATGAACAATCCTCACAAAAATCGCTTGCAAGCCTAGTCTACCACTATCGCAACTCGTGTCATTACTGTTCCAACGTCGCATGTCGCAACCAATATGTAGTTTGACCCATCGGAAGAACATGCAGGTAGATGAATATTGATTCGAATGAGTGCCGTTTCCTTGTTAAAAATTCATCAAAACGACTAATTAAATAAGCTGCGTAATATGATACAAAAGAAAACAATAAAGCCCTTTGTTGTTCAAGTGCACCTTCTGTTGGCCTCGGCCCCACCACAAATGAGACGGTCATAGCAGAAAAAACTTTCATAAACGTGGATTAGCACGAATGATTGAGGTGTTTGTTTGGAAAAAGCTGCATGAATATATGGGTGACAATACAGACGGAATGCATGGACTGAAGCGAACCTGTACATACCGACAATGTTCATGCTGAATACGCAGTACGTGAGACAACAGGTAATCAGTTGGTACTGTCATGTTTCGGCACGCCATGTTTATAGAAAGTAAAGAGTTGTCGCTCAGTCATTTTTCTATTTCCATCTTCTATAACTTAAAATCCCAGCAGGGAATTGCGAGTTAGTGGAAGTGAAAAGTGTTCTAAGAAATTCAGTTAGGTCGAATATGTTTTATATATCAAGTCGTTTGTGCCCAAACATTTGTAGCGAATATCCACAACGTAGTCAACTGATTAACGAGAGAGTTGATCTCGCTTCCAGATTTTTTGCGTTGGACGTTTTTCTTTTCCATTAAAAAAATGGCTGCAGCATGGGCATAATCTTTTTATACTGGAAGACATGACAAACTATGTTGTCGACAGATGAATGTGAGTTAATGGAAGTAATTTAATGCGAAAGAAACGCCGATAAGCATTAATTGTACGAGCGTTGTAATATTATTATTTATTAGCCTACTTGCTATCGAGTTCGGTTAAATGCGTAAGTTGGAAAGAGCGCAAAAGAGAAAAAATTAAAGTAAGGTGAAATAGAGGAAGAAAAACTTGAGGCACCAAAATATGCTTCCACTGCTTCCTTGCAACTTTCGACCACCTCAGTTGAAAATCTCCAAAGGAAACGTTATCTCCGGTTGAGGAATACCGCCAACTAGCTTACATGTCCATAAACGGCTGCCGCTAAATTCGTATATCTCATTCGATTAGCCATTAGCATCGCTGTCCTGCCGAATACGCTCAACCAAGAGAGAATTTATCAAATTGCAATAATGTCTCCACCTCTCTGCCCTCAGCTCGTAACCGTTTTCAGGAATTTTTTATTCACATCACTGTTGTCCTGCTAAGCATCATTGCTCAAAAAGAGTTTTCCTCAGCTCATGCAGTTGTCTCATCTTAGACGTGAAGATGCTTCATTATGAGTCTTCCAGTGGGCGTTAATCAAGTGCTTCGAACTTCATTGAAGATTTGTTTATATCTTGCAATGTAATTACTCAGTAATAGGTCAATTATATCGTTAATCAGATCACCGTACTCAGAAACATTTTATCACGCGCTTTCTCAATTTTCGTATCCGGTGGCTTCCATAATGGTCAGAAATGCCAGGAAATGAAGCAAATTCTTCTCAAAGAGTGGCGATTTGTCATTGATTAATTCAGAGCGCTACCAATTAAGTGTTTCTTATTCATCTAGAAAAGAGGTGTAGATTCGCCTGCACCAATACTTAAATTACGCAAGCGAATGTATTCAATTAGCAAAGAAACTCGATGTGAAAATGCTTTCTTTCGTCCTAATAAAAATACGAAGTTATATTTGCTTACTTTCCAGTTTCTTCCAATTTTCTCTCTGATGAGATCATTCCTGATACTATAGAAGTAGGTACTTGTGATAAGTAATTTAATTGCGACATAAACATGAATACTTCCGATAATGATAACGCTAACGTGAATGCTTGTGATACTTGATAACGCTAATGTGATCAGTAGCGCTATTGCGACTTAAATTCACTTCATAGAACAACAGAAAATCACTCGAGCCATCCACTGTTCGATACCAAACCGTATGATGAACTGCTATTCCACCTCTGCTTCGGAGGCACAAGAACTATTGCGCGGAACTTCTCCTCCTTCGCTTGATCTTCAAGAAGTGGAAAAACCACAATTGTCCATGGAGGTCCGCTTCATGGGGGAAAAGAGAAGTAGTGC
The DNA here is from genome assembly GCA_006503575.1 of Baylisascaris schroederi. NCBI lineage: Eukaryota > Metazoa > Nematoda > Chromadorea > Rhabditida > Ascarididae > Baylisascaris > Baylisascaris schroederi. The sequence continues at coordinate 11,920 of QEWY01001003.1, read as the reverse complement.
TGCCCTGAATATTAGTAGAAGTTTTTTTCTAGTTGATGACGAAAACAACGTTATTTCTGTTCCCTCAAACGCTGCAACGATATTCAGTTATGGCGCGCATGAACTGAAGCATGCCATTAATAGACGAGAGACATTTCTCTCCTCAGTGAGTTTACCAAGAAAAAGGTGTACGAGAGATCAGCAAAGTGCAGATCAACTAGTTTCGTATACAGCAGTGGGACGACGGTCACATGTCAGAGCAGACTTTCTGCGAATACCTTGAGGCAAAACTCGGAATTCATGAAAGATGAGCTTACTTGCTCACAGGCTTTAGCCTGACTCCATTGCTTCGGGAGTAGCATCGGGCGCATAGAGGCTGCACTAACGTTCAATTTAGGGTTTTTTCAGGATATTTTTAGTCACTGATGTACTAAAAGTGTAAAATTTTGAGCTATCCTCATGCTTTCTTATAGGAACAATATGATTCAGGTTGTGTACGAGGTGATTTATAAACACAACAGGGAAAGATGTACCTAATAATAAATCCTGATGGGCAAGGATCCGACCTCATATAGTCTGCAAAACGAACAGCCAACAAAATTTTGTTAAGAGCTGGTCTTCAGAAAGTTTTTTTTCAATGAGAAACAAATTGCTGCGCTCGATGAATTGATAATGTTTTACTTCCTTTGTTGCCGGAAACGTTTCAACTGCTACAAGATTATGAATTCCCAATGAGGCAGACATACGTGACTTAAGTAGGAAAGATTAGCTAACCATGTTCCGATAAAAATATGTAGCGAAATATGACGTTGATATGCCCACGCGTTTAAAGCTTTCGCTTGGAGAAGCCTCATTTATGCATCGAAAATATGGTTTCCTCCAGACTACATTATCGGAGAACACACGCTTCAAGGCTGGCCTCGAAGTTCGCTTTATAATCGATTCGCTCTTTGATCTTATGAGTCGTTTACAAATGCCAAAAACATACGCGCTGCTAGGCTTCTCTATAAAGGCGTCTACCTTCAATCGTCATTTGCGGCCAGAACGTACAATGTGCCAGTGCAGGATGAACTTCGCAGCAACGTGGAATGCAATGAAGGGATCATAAGATAGTATGGATTAGAACGAAATGAAAGAGACTGCAAGGTAGTGTAATGTAATGTGATGGAATGGAATGTGATTTGATGAAATGGAATGGAACGTAATGTATTGGAATGGAATAGAAGAGTTTCTTTTGGAGCTGCGAATGCAAGTTTCGATGATTACATCAGACCCCTCAACACAGACATTCAGCAGTAACGGTGTACCGATATGAGGTTTCGCTTGCCTATTGCACTAAACCATTATTTTTTCCCTTAGCTTCGCTCTCTGTGTGCAGAAACAATTTTTCAGACGTATGAAAATAACTTCATTGCTCATTACAATAAGAAAACAGTCGCCGCGTGATTAGCTGAACGCTAAATCTATGCAAACTTATACCCCACGAGTTCATTTACTTGATTCCATTTAATTTTTGTATGTGGCATCAAAGTAGACAACTTTCTCCGTTTTTGCGCATTACTCGAATGCGCTCATTCATGACCTTTCGTTGTATGCAACATTCTTCTCAAAAGTCGTTCGCTTCTTCGTATGAGCTATTTCCCCTCGGTTGCACCTGTGCTGTACGTGACCAAAGTTATGGTTTTGCCAAGTGCGATTACTTTGTTGTGGTTGACGACCCCAATGAGCTGTCTCATTTGTGGGAATGTAAAGGTCATATTTCATTGCTGCTCCTCGGTAAGAAAAACTAACCATTCTATAATGTTTTTTGCGGATAGTGTCCTCCTCTAAAATTCTTTTGATTTCTTGTTTCTCCACTTTGAGCTATTCATTGAACTCATAGATAGTTTTTTGCCCCTAAATTGCTACACGGTGATAAGCTGAAATACGTTTTCAAAACATTCCTACGAATGCATGAGAATAAGTGGTGTGGCAAATGCATTGAGTTACCGAATCGGACTCTGCTACAAATTCTTTCTCAAGTGTATCCGGAACTGAAACAGATGATGCTCACTCCCCTTCAATTACGAAATGCAGCTTGAGATCATACGAGTTTAAGTGATAGATTTGAATTTGTAAGGGGATAGGAATCAATTCCGATTAACCCATCGTTAGGTGTCGTTCAGCAAATGGAACTTTTGAAAATGCTTTCAATCGAAGAGTGTATGAAAGGATATTCGGTAGTCGCTATGTTATTTGCTTCGTTCTTGTTGCGTCTGCTTTGGAATCTCAAAATGCGTTGCTATGTTGCTTCGTTCAACCTTTTTATTTTGTAACGATGTTTCGACCTATATCGAAATGTTCGAATAGCGTTTGGAAGCTTTTCGCCAAAATTCAAAAACTCAAAAGAAATGTTACTTCTCAAGGAATGCATTCGCGAACGATCATCAACTTCATTGCAATGGTTTTACCTGTTTCCTTGTGCTCTCCGTCATCTCGATGCCTTTATGGAAGATTCAAAAGCGGCGATTTACCATGTGCCGACTATGATCGATTTATGCCTCTTCTTCCACTCACCGACTATAGCAAAATGTTGGAACTTCTCGTGAATAGGTTTGTTTTTCATGAAGACTATTGTAATAATTTTCTATGTCGTAAAGGTTCCCCCTAAAATTAGCGAGAAACTATTAACACCACTGAACTTATGGTTACTGAGGTGAATAGAAGTGCTCCTGCAGACATATGTCACCTTTTCTGCATTTATCCCTTGAGCTCACCTGTGGGAGTACTGTTGAAATCCATGAAATAGATTACTTTTAGGGGGGAAATTAGCTTTATTGCAGTGAAATAAAACGCTAATATCTAATATCCTAATATCTTTTTCGCATGCGGGGTTATTGCGGCCATGTGCGTATCGTTTTCAACAAGATGGCGAGCCATTATCATTAATTCTTAGTAAATCAGATCGTTTAGACTACGAAGTTCTTTTGAGAAACTATTAACACCATTGAACTTATTGTTATTGAGGCAAACAGAAATGAGTAAATTTGTTTATCAGTTTTTTCAATGCTACGACAAAATTTATATATGCCTCCTGCAAAGTTAATGCCTTCTTGATTCTGCCATTGAGCAGTGCAAGCAGCAAATGCGAACGATAGTCACATCTTCCTCTTCAACTACTAGAAACATTCATTAACGTATTGTTGAGTTTTACACTAATAAATACCTCCTCAACGTTATATGATCGCTGTTGTAACTCTAAAGCTTATTCAGCACAACTAATTTTAAGACTTTCCAGGCGCTCAGTGCTCGGTGAACCGATGACCAAATTCTATCCACATGCAGGTAATGGGGACATCTCATTACGGCAAACTATTCAGACGATTCTCATGAAGAAACCAACAGGTGGCGTTCCGCTCGATTAGCCTGCAGAAGTGAATGGAAGGCATATTCATCGCGTTGAAGTAGTCTCAACCTGTTTTGTTGTTTTGTGCTCATCATCTTGTGGTTGGCGGATAGTAACAAGTTCGAGAAATGCGCATTATTAAACTCACGCTACAATCTTCGGGAAACTTTTAGGGAACAGCTGGATAATGTATCCTTCGGGGACTTTATAACGAATAACTTCATACTGCAATCTTCGGAAATTTTTTAGGGAATTGCTTCTATTTCCATAAGGCCATTGGAAACAACCCTTATGGTTAGGCATCGAGCAGAGAAATAGTCATCACTGCAAGAAAAAAAACCGATGGAGAAGAAATCCCGCATAACTTAACTGCACTACTTTCGAAGTGACCGTTAGCTCGATAAGGAGTTGATTTTCGATTCAATTTCCGGGCTCCATTTTACGAAACGAGTGTTGTAAAGAACCGTTTAACATGAATAGAGGAAAGCTCAAAAGCGAAGTAACAAAACAGAATAAGAATACTTTGCCGTATACTTTACTACTTGCCAAATTTGTTGATATTCAGTCGAATTTTGTGAGAAACTCAGAAGAAATTTCATTAAAAGAACGTTGCCTCGATGTGGCTTAATGCAATATTTACCTGCGATGAAAACAATAGCCAATCCTTTTTTCTTCTTTCACTCCCAACAAACGATGTCGAATATCATAACATTTGTCCAAATTTTGCTCATTGAGAGACAATAACATAGGTGGCCATAGAATTAGAACGAATGATCCATTTAAAAGTTTTCATTATTCTCAATGATCATTGAATATGCTTTAATCATTAAAGCCGAAAGAGCAACAAGTCATGACCCTCACGAATTTTAAATGACCATCTGAGAGGCAACAAATAACAAGTTTTGAACGTCCTAGAAAAATTGCTTACTATGTGCTCATTTGTTGTCTACTTCATGTCATCTCTTTGTATCATCTCGACTTCGTATAATTCCTATTTCTATGACATCCTTCCCCATATGTTTCTCCGAATGACAAGAAATAACGGCTTTATCGTCTACAGCTTTTAATGAGAACAAAACTTCGACAGCCATCCACCGATATAATACTCTCAACGAAATCAGCCTAACTAACTGACATACTATGGCATCGATGTAAGCATCTACCAAAGAAATGATACTCATCTTTCATATGAAGCATTATAAGAGGCTCAAACTCATGAAAGCTTTCCTTCATAATATGCAATCGAATGAAAATAAATGAAAGTTACTTGGAAATGGTAAAAAAAGGCAATACAACATTCTACTTTCAATGTGAAATAACGAAAATACAATCGCGCGATTCACCTCATAGCAACGGGGTTTCTAAAATCTATTCCCAACTCATATAAATCGCTTGTAAGAACGCAGAAATGTCCCAGGGTGCATCTAACGAGCATCAGATAAACAACTTCACCATGTTTCCCAACACAAATTGTCCGATGGGAGAATAAAAGAATGACAATAAAAATAAAAGAGAAGCTTCAAGCACAACACAAAATACGTCGACTGAGGTATGATACAAATGTGGCAAATTTAACATAACTCAATGTATGTACATATAGCCAACGTTGCGCGCTTCCACGTTCAGAATTTATACGATGACATATGAAGTGCCCACGATGGAACTCTAAAACAGTTGGGAATCATTTTTGCAGTACGTGACCAACCAAAGTAATCCAATGCCGCATTCACGTTTCTCATGTTTGCTGGCTTCTTTCCTGAAAATTATCCTTATTTTGACATTCAGGATATAATTCATATGAATCAAAATCTCAGATGGTAGGAATTTTGTTAACCTTGCAATATTTATTCAGTATTAATGCGACCTACTCATGCAAAAAAGTAGTCGACGGATTTGAAAAGGATTTTAAAAAATACTCCCAAATGAAACAACTGCAAGAATAGGCAAGTTAGATAAATTGATACCACATATACTTAGCTAAATAATTTGCACGTGACATGTGAATGCATTGTAAGGTTACTATCACGTCACTCAGAGGAAGTGAAGCGAAGAAACCCTCCAACCATTAATCAATCCAGCTTGCGGCTAATCATATCGAAAGCGCTTCGCATACGTAAGTGAACACTTTTTATAGGGGTTCGCTGCTTAAATTAGTTTTCATGAGCTCAACGCTATACTACAAGAGATGAATGATGCAATAATTGCTTAATGTTTAAAGTTTCATGAGAAAGTTTTGATGATGATATATATATATATACACAGTTTCAAAAAAACTAAATTTTAATGCTACGCCTCATGTTGTCCATGAGCTCAGAATGCCGAGCGGCAGTTCTGCTCACTACTACTGAAAACATGACATTAGAAAAACAATTAGAAAAAAATGAACGAGTTGAATTCAAATCGTAAGCATAAAAATAAAAGCGCTCACCATCAATATCAACGAAACCATATTCGTGACTGAGATCTGAAGTGAGAAGAATACGTCCAGTTTTCTTCAATACGTCAGCGTCGGATGCCAATGCGACTACAGCAGATCCCACGAATTCAGGTGTTTCACCATTTTCCAGCGATCTTTCCACGAAATCCTGAACGCTCACAATCGAAATATCATTGGAAAATTTTCAAGGCCTCCTTCTCAAAAATTCGATGAATGCGCTGTGGTTCCCATTGATATTTCGAAGACAGATTCAACGTCCAACAGAGCTCAGGAATTGAAAACCAAAACTCCAATCACTGAGCCGTTAAAAAATTGTATCTGCTGTAAAAGCATAAATGGAAAGTGTCCATGTGAGAGCGAACACAACCAGACTATAACATCACATCGGAGAATTCTTAGAAAAAGCATCAACACTCGTTAAACAAACTGGAAGCTTTTTCGCTCAAAACAAATAAATTGAGACGAAGTAATACTAAACACAGTTTAATCATATGCCACATGGGGAATTACCTAGGCATGACGATTGCGTTACCCAGCACCATTGATGATATTAGGTTGTGTGGCTTTATTATTGTGCTCATGCTGGATCTTTTCAACAATCCGTTTACGAAGTGCAGCACTATTCTTTTGACTACTCCACATCGTATTGTCATCACTATCTATGAAGCTTCGCGGACATGCGATGCTTAGTTCGCACCAAAAATAAAGGTTCAGCTTAAAATCACTTTATGACTCCGAAAAGCGTGCAAGGAAGCTACGCTCGCAGCCCGCAAATGGCCGTTGCAAATACGCATTATCGGTTACTTTAACGACAGCGAGCATTTTTATTGGGAAAATGTAGACCTGGGATAGTCCCGTCAATGCGGACAGCTTCCCAGTAGCCACCAGCTTCTTTGATAACTCTGTTTTCACCGTTCCAGGCCAAAGCGATACAACGCACACTCCATGAGACTTCAGATCCATACCCATATCTGCTGACATTCGATCAACCTGCAGAGATATTCCAACTCTTTAAGACGTGAATCTCAACTGGAAAAGAAACGTCTCTTGTCTTTAACAAATCATAAAGAAAATTCTCCTTCAATTTTTCTTCATCCTCCTCAACTTATATTCTTCGATACCATAAGAAACATCGTGAAGTGTGATTTCTTTAATTGCAACTTCACTATTTTAAACAGTTTCATTTGTATGTCCTCTGCGTATGCGATACTTTTTCATCAAGAGAAATTTTTTGAGATAGAAAGTTGAAAGATATAAGGGATAGAAGATGTTGGAATATTGCGCGATACATAAAGTCATCTTATGATGAACACCATAGATAACACGTATTCCGCCGTTTCAGTGGCAGCTGTTTGTCAGCTACAATTCGCTAATGGGCATGCGCTCACATATGCACACCAAAACGATGCTGTATAACGCTCCTAATAAAGATTCACAAAAAGAGAAAAAGCCTATAAACGCTTTCGCATAAGAAACAACGGTTTGAGAATGACTGACGCGAGAAATTCCGCCTTCAGTAGGAAAAAAAATTGATTTGCAAAATTTCAGGCACTCTAAATTTTATAAAAACTCCATCAATCATAACAAAACTTGAAAGGAATGACCGTTGTGTGGCAGAGACTATATTCAACAAATTCTTCAACTATAGCTCTTGTAATAGATGGGCTAGAATTGATGCAATGACGAGTGGGTGGTATATGCATAGGCATTCTCATATATACGCATGACTGGTGGACTTGCACGGCTTTGCAAAAATCGTACACGATATGCATGAGGTAGTCCGAGGAATTACTTCAGCTCATATTTGGAGAATAAAGTGTTAACTTGCCTACCGCTGCCTTTCCCACTCCATAAGCGACATTGAAGAAATATTGTAGACCACCAGCCGAACTGATATTCACAATCAGACCGCGATTCTTTCCTACCATTAAGCGTGCCGCATAAACCGAACAAATATACACGTTTCGTAATCCCACATTGTTAATTTCATCCCAAAGTAGTGGATCGCAATCGTAGAATTTCTTTCCTTCGCCGTTCATTATACTCTAAAATATTCATATATTAGCGGTGCAAGTAGGCAATGATTGATTCGTCTTCGAAGAATTTTGATATGTCATTATTAAAGCATTAGTGGGACACATTAAGAGTATTGAGTGCTAATAACGACTCAAGCTAAATGTTCAGGTTGAATTTCTATTGTGAATCGATGATGCACATAATAATAGGCTGTGCAATCGACAGGGTGAATTCCACTTATATAAGTGCAAGAATAATTTCCACAATTTGCCTTCAATGAATGTCATTCACAGATATTGCAAAATTCAGCTGTTACTTACATTTTTTCTTTAGCAACTGAGCTAAAAGTCGCTTCATCAAATACGCAAATTTTGTTGGCAAGGCAACGATGAGAAATCAAACTGGTTGAAAGGGAATTTGGTATGCAAACGACTGTGCTATACACACACGGAAATATACGCAATGCGATTATTGCTGACTGGATGAAGCAGTTTTTTTTTGGTTTTGGTTTTCAAATTCACCATTAACCGTTCAGGGTTAATCACTATACATTATAGGATTAATGTCAATAATGCGAAAGCATTTCGCAGCAGTGTTACTGTTACGGAAAATACTACCCTTACGATATAAACTAATTAATATAAGCTCGCTGATATTCAGCAGCAGCAGCAGAAAATACTGTTCGGATTTAAAGCAGCGCCGGGAAACTGCCCAGATACTACTTTATGATTGCTATACCGGTACTACGCCGAATGCGAGCACTGCCTTTAGGAAAAATTAAAGGAATTCGCCACATCACAGAAATGAAGACCTCAAAAGTGGTTTCTTTTTTTAGCTTTAGGTTTATAATAAAATGTTGAAAATTAAATATGCTGGGAATAGATTTCATATTAGTAGGTAATTGATCATGGTCACGAAAAATTTCCTCTGCAAAAAATTTTTTCCAATACCAGTTGTAAATTGAAAACACATATGTACAGTGTCTGCTACACCGAATCAGAGCAACGTAAATGTATTCGTTGTCTAAGAATAGAAGTAAATTCATGGGATGAAGTAACGATGCGGGTGGCACCTACCGCTGTGCCCGAAAAAGCAGCATTTACAAGAATATCGAGCTTCCCATCGCGTTCTGATTTGATTTTATCGAAAAGCTTCTTAACGTCATCATGACTTGCATGGTCACAATATACCACAACGCCTTCACCGCCTCGCTTCTTTATTTCTGAAAATAAAACACTTATCCGTCAAAATTGATGGATTATAATTTTTGTAATATATGCCAACAGATTTGGCTATAATAGGGAATCAATTGTGCTATATAAAATTAGTCTTTAGTCTTTCTTGAAAATTAGTCTTTATGTGGCACTTTTTGAGGATTCAGAAAATATTGCAGCTGCAACAATATTCTCCATCACAATCGAACTATGCTACATTTTGCGAGATCTGGCATACTGTAATATACTACACTGAAACACGTTCCGTAAGAGGCAGCATGAAATAGCATAAGCATATTGCGGGGTGAAAAAATATACCTATAATGATGTTTTGTGAAAAATGGTAATAAAACAACTGGACGGGAAGCGATTACCATCAGCAGTATCTTTCAAGGTCGGTAGGCCGCCTTCTTTAGCAGCGAAAGACTTCGACGGTTCTCGTCCCGTGATGTAAACTGTTGCTCCAGCCTGTCCCAATTGAACAGCAATTCCTTTGCCCACACCTCGCGATGCTCCAGTCACTAAGGTGACCCGCCCAGCAAGTGGCTTTTTGGAATCTGTTTGCGATGACATGGTCGCCAAGTGCTGGAAAATTGTAATAACATCAAAGTATCAAGAAATAGTGTTCCTATGGCATTCTACAGGGCATTTCAAAATAATAAGCTCCTAAAATGTCTTTATTTTACAGCATTGTTGCGAGGAAAGTACAGGTGCTTTGAGGTGATCTTTTCATAACCACGCAGTGAAATTAATTCCGTCGTGGGCTAATGGCATCTACAAGATCCTCCAGTCAGTGGGCGCAATTATGACTCATACTTCATTGCCACAAATCAGTCAATGCCACAAAAAATTGAGTCACTAGCTTACTCCAATAGCAAGTAAATGTCCACCGTTATTGTTTTACCTAGAAACGAATAAAAGTTTCGCTGTATTAATATACAATTTAACCTTTCCAAGGTCACGATTATTGTAACATTCATTTGAGATGGTCTTCCCAAAATTTTCAAGGCTTCTCACCGGTAAAAGTACCAGTGCGCATTGCTTGCAGTGACGACGCATGGAGAATTTAGAAAAAGGCAGTTAGACGTTGTGGTGGGAGCAGAAAGGATGTGGCATTGAAAAGATATTACTTAGAAGACCCATTGCTGAGAAAGACAGGTAATTATCTGAGCTTTTCAAGGCAATGAAGGTTGGAGTCGCCAGTACTAAGAAGGAAATTTGCAGGATGTTCCTTGATCCTTTCATGATGCTCTTACTTAGCGAATTCCCACAAATAAACCTTACAAGCCTGTGCCTGAAAGACGAAGTTCTTTAACACCTAACTGTTTACCCCAGCATTTCCAGGACAAATCTAAGGATAATCCATGCGAAAGCCTTCCGAGTGGAATAGATAATTCCGATATCACGTAAGAACCGATGACTGCAACAGCTGCAACAACCAAATTTGTCATTATAAAACGTCTTTTGATTAGCTGATGTATTGTGAGTTCTTCCATCACGTCAAAATCTCAGCGCTAAAAGTTTTCGCATTAAGAAACTCCAATAGCAGAAAGAGAATTTCAAATTTATTCAACGTAACATATCATCCCATTAGAGCAATTTGCTGAACGGCGATGTGTAATACCGCGACCAGTAGGAATAGTTACCGACAAAATAGACAATAAAAGTGTCGAGCGCAAATCATTACTTTATAACCTCGGTTTTGTCACTTCAACACATTTTAAAGTATTGAACTCATGAAACGTTCAATAGCTGTAAACGTATTACTAAACAACCAAATGCAGTGGAAGAACTTATATGAGTAAATGAAATTTAGAACAAATAAATGAAATAAATGAAGACCCAAGAGCATAAATGGCATTCACTTTCTTATGCCAACCGAAACTTACCGCCAAAAATTCTTATTCACTTATATACATATACTATGATAACGTAGATTTGATTTTAAAAATTTCTTGCTAACGTGTCCGCTGTATTCTGAGCTCATCTAAGGAATATGAGTTCAAGCATCTTCACCTAAACTTCAGTATACCTCATATGTGTTTACGTAATGAAGCAACAGTGAACTCCGAGTACGAGAACACCTAAATTACAGATGTAACGCTGCTTACTATTGCCCGTTGAAAACTACGCTGAAAATGCTCCAAAACGCTCACAATTGAGATAGGAGTACGAGATATACTTGCAAGAAATTTGGTTATCGGTGAGGCCCTGTGGGAATGCCAAGAGGAATAAGCAATTGAGCGCATACAAGTCGGCAGCATTTCTGGTTAACAGAGCAGAACACAGTAGCCACTTCAATCTGTAATAAATTTACTTCACTGCAAAACATGTTTCTCTCGCGCTTCCGTTCATAGTGTTCGTGATCTTCATAGCAAAAGCACGAAAGGCATTCCTAAACCGCAGACATGGACTCACTTCCTCTCGTGTGTTCGAGAAAGACCTTTCCATGCTATGTACAAGTTTATATTTATATATATATATATATATGCGACAGAAATGAGAAAAAAACGAAAAAAATTGGAGTCACAGTTCGCGAGAGCGAAGATTGGTAGTGTTGGATCATTGGACACAGCCGTCAATCTGTGGTTTTAGAGAGTTTATGAGGTAAGCCACCCCTATCTTGCGGATTAGCACGCGTTTGCCCCGAGAAAGTATTTCGACCACAAAGTTAGCAGCCTCAGGGTTGTGGAGCTCGGCAATGTGCTTTGTCATTGGCCACGCAGCATATGACCGAGATAGTGGTGATGACATGCTCGACACGCGCTCTCCAATGTGCTCTCGCACGAAGCGCCCGTTCCGTCAATAGTTAAAGAATCGCATGCACAGCAACGAGCAGAATAGAAAAGATCTTTCATGCAACAGTCACCTGGATTATTAGTGGGAAAA